>JAADWX010000676.1:0-16323 GCA_023336405.1 Globisporangium echinulatum | reverse complement strand
GCTTCACACGTCCACGGCTTTTGCTTTGCTTTATGTACACGCAGAGGGCACACACGACATCGTGGATTCTCTCAAGTGCATTGCTATCACTGTAGTTGCTGCAAACGCAACAGACAGAACGAAGGTGAGGTGAACTGAGGTGGGCAGAGGTAGCACCTTGTTTGGCAAATGTGAAACGCAGACAACGCGAGTGTGTTGCGTTCGCGTGCGAGTACAGCGCGATTGTCGTCACGACAGAAGCTGCAGCACACAGCATGGATCGGTTTCAACACGTGCATCGCCTAGTCCACAACAAACGCAACAATCACAACAAGCCACACACAACGATGCTACCTGTCAACGACACTGCGACCCGCTTTGCACATTGTCGTATGCTGCGCGACCGAATAAGTTACCTCCTGCCCCTTGTGACGCTCCATGCAACCCTATCCTGCTCTGTCCTGCCTGACCTCTCACCTGCACCGGACACACTGTATCAGGACGACGGAGCAGCAGGCGCAGCAATCTGTCGCCGCTCGAGCTTCGCGCGGTCGATAAAGATCTGCACGAGCTTCTTCTTCGTCACATCGACGCTGTCGGCCAGAAAGCCCCAGACGACTGCGTCCGCGTCGTCGTGGACCGCAAAGTAGTACGCAACAACACAACTCACAGCGGTCTTGCGCACGTCCGAGCTGCTGTGGGCAAACAGCGCGGCGACTGGCGCAAGCACTTGATCGAGCCACTGCGGCTTGCAAGCAACAAAGACGGACGCGTCACCTCCAAGCCCCGCGCGCTCGGTCGCTTCGAGCGCCGCTTTGACGAGTCGCAGCACGACTTGGAGCGTCGGCGGCTCGGTCTGTGTGATCCGCGGTGCGAGCAGCGCGAGCAGCGTCTCAGGCGCTTGCGATGAGCTTACGAGCGTAAGCAGAACCGTCTCGGCAAGGTGGCTTGCCTATTTGATTCGTAAAGTTACAAATAGGTCACAAATGTTACAAATCTGATAGTAGGCAAACCATATATGTATACACATTGCAGACGTACGATGTCGACTCTGTCGGTCAGGCCATCGAGCAAACGGTTGAGGATCATCGCGGCATAGCTGTGTGCGCGCTGCGGCTGCGCTTCGACGAGGCCATGGAGCACTTTGAGCGCTGTCATGTCCGTCCTGTCGGCGTCGAGCAGCAGAAACAGTAGGCGTTCAAAGCTCTGAGTCCAGATCGCGTCGGCGCCACTGCCAGTCGTGATGAACGTGAGCACCTGTCGTCCGTCCATCGCAGTGTTAGTTGGAGGTAATCACAGTGGTAGGCTTAGTACTAATACAGACAGAGACAGACAGGCGAAGGATGAGCCAACACCAACGCACCCTGAGAAGCGCTGTGCGGCGCTCGCGGTCCGTCGCATTGTTGGCTGAAAGCGTGTCGAGCCAGCTGTTGAACGCCGCCGCTGTCGGTGCGTACGGGGGTGTGCGCGTCGCAGCAGCCGGTGCAAGTGCATCAGCTGGCATCGTCGCTACCGACACGCTGCTGCTCGCGTCGGCGCTCTTACGCTTCTGCACGGTACGTTGTGGACTCGCTGCGTTCGTATTCGGCGACTCGGATCGTTTGCGACTCGTGCGCTCAACTCCAGTCGTAGCAGCAGTCTCAATCGTCTGGTTGTCACTCGCTGCTGTTGTGGCCACTACCACGTCGTGACTCCCACTGCTGCTGTTGTTGCTGCCACGCGACGATGTTGTCGACGCACCCAGCGTCTTGTTGCTGTCACTCAAGCCGCCGCCACTGCTCGTTTGCAGCTTGACGCCCTTGGCTTTGAGCGCTTTGAGCAGCACCGCGCGCTTGCTCGGCGGCAGTTGCGGCATCGCAGCCTCAACTTCAACTCTGTACACGCTCACAGCCGCTACGAGCAAGTCGCGACCTGCTGTGACAACCGACACCGGCATGTCGCTCGTCACGAGCGCTGCGAGCGTCACGAGCAACGCGCGGAGCTGCGTCGAGCTGTTTGCAAACGCAGTAGCGCGCGGCAGTAGTGTCCTCACAAAGTTACAAAGCGCCGCGCGGACCTTCATGTTGCCGCCGTCGACGAGTAGTGGGACTGCTGCTGCAGTCAGGACTGTCGCATCAATACGGTCAGCAAGTGTGTCGAGCGCTGCGCGCGCAACAACGCGAACCGACTCTTTCGTCTCGATCTGCCGCTGCGCGAGTGCAGGCAGCAACAAACGGAGCTGCGTCGTGACTTGCGAAGCCGAAGCGACTTGCAAGAGCGGCGCAATGCCGCGGAGCGACGCGTGCGCGACGCGGTAGTGCCCGTCGCTCAAGTGCGATACGAACGCACGTACGACGCGGTCGTCGATAATGTCAGTAGCTGATGCTGATGGCGAAGACGCCAGAGCGCGACGCTCGACTGCGCCACGTAGGAACTCAATCGCGTCGAGTCGTACCGACCACGAGCTGCTGCGGAGCGCAACGAGCGCATCCTCGACCTTGTCACTCGACGGTGCTGCCGACGACTTGTTCGTGGGTCTTGTTGGTAGCAGTGGCAATGGCGCCTTTGTAGCTGCTGCGCTGCTGCTGCTGCTGCTGAATGACGATGTCGCACTCAATGGCCGCGGCGACACAACGACGCGCCGCGATCGGTCGGCAACGTCGTTCTCCTGATCGATGCGATTGCTATTGCTGCGCTGACTCGTCGAGGGCGTCGCGTCGATCGACGTCGGAACAGCGATCTGGATGCGCTTGGCCTTGACGCCGACCTGTGCGCTCGAGTGAAATGCTGCAGTCGCTGTCGACGCGTCCGGCCGACTTGCAAACGCAGCGTCGCTCTCAACGCTAGTGAGCACGCGGAGCGGCCGCGCAGGCGTCTGGCGCCGTCGATCGCCCGTGCCATCGTCGTTGGTCGATGCATTCGCTCTCAGCCGCGACGCGTCAACGCCGACGCGCAAAGCGCCAGACGCCAGCACACGGGACGGACCGCGCACGCTGTCGGTACTACCAATGCCACTCGACTCGGCAAAGCTTTCGAGTGACGGCGCACCGAGCACGCGGCGCGGACCCGTAATGCTGCTACTCGTTGCTCTCAAAACGTCGGACGCAGATGCGGAGTGCTGCAATACGCGCTGCACCGATGCAGTTGGTCCAGTCGATCCAGTTACTACTGAACCAGTCGCGTCGGTTGTGAACGACCGACTGCTCTTGAGCGTTCGGACGGCTGGGCGTACGGTCGCTGCTGCTGTCGCTACTGCTGCTGCTGCGGACGTGTCGATTGCGGTTGCGTTCGTGTCGTCAGCAGTTGCGCTCGGTCGGTCGTCGCGCAAGTTGCGCTGCGTTGACGCGTCAAGGCGCTCGAGCAGCGCGTTGCCCTCCGTCTAATCAGAGCGTCATTCAGTTATACATACATGGAGAGCGTCGTCAGTCATTCTCAGTCTCTGTCCGTAGTCATGAAGGCGTGTCACACATCGAGACGCACCGGAAAGACGCGCTGGAACGCCCAGAAGCACTTGCGCGACTGCGCGCGTACGTCGGAAAGCGCGTCGTGCAGCAGTGCCGGCAGCAATGCGAGGAACAGCTCCATGTGCCTGTCAATCGTCGCAGCGTCAGACGCCAGGCGATAGACATTTAGTACGTATCGCTCAACAATATACAGGTAAACACTGCCACTAGCAGCAACGCACGTACTTGCTCAAGTGGTTCACGCTCCAGCGCTCGAGCGTGAGCGTGAGGTAGCTCACGCAGTGGAGCCGGAGCACCTGGTTCCGCGACTTGGCGCCCTCAAGCAGTCTATACGTCCACAGTTCAACAGTCCACACGTCAGCCAGCCAGCCATACAGTCATCGACATACACATCGACGTACCTCACAATGAACCGCGCGTAGCCGCTCTTTGTGCTCTCGATCACGCCGCGGATGCACGTGTCAGCAGCAGTCGAGATGACCTGAATCGTCACGTACGTCGCTTTCAAGAGTGCGCCCAAGCAGCTCTCGGCCAACGCGTTAAAGTCGTCGCGCAAGACGCGCGCGAGCAACTGGATCGTCGCACACGCTTCGCGCGACACGGTCGAGCGCAAGTCCGCGACCTGCTCGCCCAAACGCTCGCGCACGCTCTTGAGGGAATGGGCGAACGTTGTGAGGGCAGTACTGTCGTTCATACGTTTGACGTTGTTCGCAAGCGTCTGGAGCGCCCGCAAAGCCGCGACGCGCTTCGACCAGTCGTTGTCGAGATGTAGACTCTCGTACGCCGCTGCGACGTCGCGCTGGATGTCGCGGTCCGATAGACTGGACGTGTCGTTGTCGTCATCGTCGTCAACGTATACACTCGCGTCGCTCTTGGAGCTCGTCGATGGCGAGTGAGGGCCAGTACCAGTAGCTGCAGCTGCAGCAGCTGCGGCGGCACGCGATGCGCTGAGTTCGCGCTCGCGGATCGACGCGAGGTACCGCGCCATCGACGACGACGACGACGTCACCGGCAGGTCGTAACCCGACAGGATCGACGACAATGACGTTGGCAGGAGATCAGTGTCGGCACGTGCGTTGCTGCTGCTGCGAACGTCTACAACGCGGCTGCCTGCAGTGGTATACGTTGGTAGGGACGCATTGTCGTTGCGGTGAACGCTGCGGAAGCGGTCGGTCAGCGTCTTCATCTGGGCACTCCGGATATGACTCGCTTCGAGGTCGCGCTAGTCGATAGATCCAATATGTTTGGGGGATATACGTCGTTAGCAACAACGTATAGACAGACATACAGGTGTCGACATCCCACGAGCAGTCCGTACCAAGAGCGACGGACCAATGCGCGCGTAAAAGTGCTCGAGCGTCTCGACGGCCGCGTCGCGCACTTCCTTCGCCGAGTCTTCGAGCAGCTTGATGATCTGTCGTGTGACGAAGCTGTCAGCACACTGCAACAGCAACCACCAGCCTGTAGTCGCAGGTGTATACGTTGACGCACGTGACTCAGGACGTCGTCTTTCATGCGGATCACGAGGTCGTGCTCGTCGAGACAGCGCCAGATGCAGCGCACAGTCTGCGTATACAACATACTATGAGTGTACAGTATACAGTATACAGTCGCTACTACTGCTGCTATACGTTTTAGCACGTAACACAACGTACTGACTCGCGCGTGCGCCAGTTCTTGTGCTGTGCGCAGGGCTGAAATGATGTGCGAACGTCAGTATCGATACAACATATAGACACATATATACGTACATATACATATAGAACGTACCACTAGCCGATCAAACACGACAGCGACGCCAAGGACGTTTGCGAGCTGCACTGCGACGTCGACGGCCTTGTCGCGCACGAGCAACTGCAGTGCGTGTGAGTGTACATGGCGGATCATAGACAGACATCGACATGCGGTCGTAACAACGTACTTTGCTGTCGCCGAGCTTCTCGACGAGGTTGAGCCAGAGGACCTTAAAGTACGACTGGGTCGTCTGCTCCGATACGTGCGCGAGCAGGACGTCAAGGCTCTCGAGCGCCGAGCTCACAACCTTTGAGTTGTGGTCGCGCAAGCATGGGAGTACGTCGGGTAGCAGTGTTGCGAGGTCCTCGGTTGCGATTTGCAAGTCGCCGCTCGCGTGCGCATGGAGCATCTCGGCAAGCGTGGTCACGCCCTCGAGGCGTTTCTTGATCGCTGTGTGGGTATGAAGTGCCGATAAATCAAGAGAGAGAGAGAGAGATGTGAGCGAATGTGTGCGTTGTCATTTGCGTTTGACGCATCTGCTGAGTCGCGACGGGATGCGGAAGACGCACCTGCCGACCGCAGCAGCGCCGCGACGTCGTCTACGCGCGCCATCATCTCGTTTGGTTCAGCTGGCCGCCTTTCGGTTTTTGAACGTCAACGATTGTTGTGCAAAATTGATTCTACAGTATACTGTGCTTTGTATTGGACAGTTTGCGTAATGCAATATTGTCTATAAATAAATCTACTTTATTATGTGTCGGAATATTCCGAGTTTGTACAGATATAAGACCAGCTGGTACGAGCCAATAAGCTTCTGCCAACACACTGCGATTCAGCATATGCATCTGCAAAGACTCGAGATGACGATCGAAGAAGAAACAGCTCAGATCCGAATTGACACAAGCCAACGAGTCGAGTCGAGATGACAGCGAGCGCTACCGTGCGCCGCGCTGCAGTTGCGAACCAGGGCTTCTTCACGCGCATCTGGCGCTGGGTCAAGGTCACAATATGTGCGTCACGCCATTCGCTTGCAGCTGTGCTGTGTATGTCGTTACTCGCTCGCGTTGCTCATGCTTCGCAGCCACAATACTCACCCATAGCACCTGTATCTTTGTGTGTGCGTGTGTGCATTATCACTCATGCAGGGCGCGTCGTGTTTGGTCAGAGCGAGTGGCAGCACATTTGCGGCGCAATGGGCAACGACGTCGACGAGCAGGACCGCATCACACGCTTCCGCACGAGCCTCGCGCTCTCGAGCGCGCTCGTTACTACATGCAACGCAGTCTTTGACTTTGAAGCATTCCCAGTACGTATGCGCTAGTGTATACTGTATACATGGGTACGTATACCACTATCTAATCGGCTGCTCACATGCGCAATGGCGACAGATCGACGCGACGCTCGATGACATGACGACGCGCCTGCAGCTCGACACGACCAACCCAACGTACGTATGGTACCATGGCCATGGATGGTTGCGTCGTCATTTGAGACATCAGTTGTATACCGCGCACTCATTTGTACCAAACGGTCTCAATTGTACCAATCGACGAGTAGTCTCGTCACAAACGTTCGCAAGTGTCTCAAGCGCTGCAACTTTGTGAACCGCGTGTTTGCGCAAGCATTTGCGCTCCGTGACGAAACGTTTACGTCATCAAACGCAAACCACGAAGCATTGCTCGAGCAGCTCTGGACGTGTCTCAAACCAAACGTCCGGCGCAGTGGCGGTCGCATCACGAAAGAGTGGGGCGAGATCGGGTTTCAAGGTAGTGTGCCATGTCACTCTTGCAAGGGAATTAATTGATTGGCTCCAGCTGCTGATGACGTATTGTATACGCAATCAGGCACAGACCCCATGTCGGACTTTCGTGGCATGGGGCTCCTGTCGCTCCATCAGCTCGTGCACTTTAGCGCAACGTACCCGGTTGAAGCGCAAGCGTATGTACCAGCTTGTTACAATTGTCGCAATGTGGCTACTGCCAGAGTTTCGCTGGCGTACTGATTTAGCATACTGTACGGCGTTGCATGTCGCAGAGCGCTCGCCGAGTCGAATCACCCGACGCGCTGGTACCCGTTTGCAGTCACGGGCATCAACATCACAGGGTGCGTCTGCTGTCTCAAACTGCTGAGTGATGTACTAGGGACCATCACTCACGATGGAATGATGGTCGTTGTTGCAATAGGTTTCTCATCGAGCTCATCACTGAGCGGCTCGTCGACTGCAAACTGTACGCGCTCGCAACAACCGACGACGACGACACTGCAGCAGTCGAGCACGGCGTCGCAGCGCTCCATGAGCTTTACTGCATGCTGTTTGTGCGTTTCAACACGCTGTGGGTCGTTGCGAACCCGCGCGACGTGATGGCGTTCCCAGCGATTTTCCAATCGCTCAAGGATGATGTGCGTTCCGAGCTCTTGCAGCGCTCGTTCAAGTACTGATGACGAGCAGTAGCTGTGAGTGTGAGCATAAGCTGATGATGCGTGTAGGAAGGAGTGACTCAGACGCACACGAGCAAGTCCATGGCGATCGTCAAGGCATTTGGATGCCAACTCTCAATTTTATCACTATCGATGTTTGTGTATCTGTTATGACAACTTCGATTTTATCACTATCCATATGGTTGTATAAATTGTATTGTGTAACGAGAAAATGCATTCATCGGAAATAAGCGAGTGCTTACTGTGCAGCTCATATGAACCAACCAACTCGAATGCAAAACGACACACGCAACAACGACGACGACCAGGACAGCGCGAGCACATCTGCGACCAACGTCGACACGTGCGAACAAGTCTTGCGCACTCCACACACACTACATAGCAACAATGGCGGCCGGCCGCACGACAGGCAAGAAGAACCTTCACTCGAAGAAGAAGGGCTACAAGCGCGCGCACGCGACCAAGAGCCGCTCGCGCGACATTGATCAGATCCAGGTGCGACTTCCCACGTGTGTGTATTGCATGATAGCACCTCGTACGTATGTGTGCTGTGCGCCATGCTAATGAGCTTGCACGTGCGTGTGTGCATGGCCTCACAACAGGATGACTTAAAGGCCGAGCAGCTCAAGGGCGTCGCAATGTCGTTTGAAAAGGACGAGGACCTCCCAGGGTACGTACTGTCCGTCCTATGATCGTCTATGCTGTGCAGTGTGTGTGCATGTGTATGCTCGTATTGACTGTATGTCGTCCACGCATGCAGTCTCGGTCAGTTCTACTGCACGCCCTGTGGACGGCACTTTATCGACGCGAAGACGCGCGCCGTGCACATCGCCACGAAAGTGCACAAGCGCCGCCTCAAAGACGTTGCGCAGAAGCAGTACACACAGAAAGAGGCCGACGCGGGCGCTGGCAAGACCGTCGAGAAATACACGCCAGCGCACGCGCCCAAGGACGTCGCAATGGTTGATGGCGCCGATTTATAGACTGGGAGGTGTGCGATCTACAGTAGCAGTGCGTGCTGGACAGGCAGGAAGTTCGCATGCATACACACGTACATAGCAATATAGCACTGTCGATAGAGTGTCGGTTGTATGTGCGAGGTCTATTGCGTGACGACATGGACGCTTGTCATGCGATGTGCATTCAAATTGGCTACTCGATGTGTGGTAGTGATATAAACGAGGGCTTTTGCTAGCGCTTGCTGTTAAACCCGCAGTCGCCAGTTAAATCCGCAAATATATCTGCCTGCACAATGTCGGACTCAATCAGCCTACAACGACCATCGTCATGGTGTGCGAGCGATGTGAAGAGAAGCTCTCGGCGCTCGTTGTGCCCGACAAGTGGCGCGACGGTGCGCGCAATGCACCTGGTACAAAAGACGCGCGGGACACCAGCAACAAAGACAGCAAAGACACGAAAAGCGGCAAGATCAGCACGAACAAACTGCTCAAGCGACGCGCCGAGCGGTGCGTCTGCATGGACAAGCAGCTGGATCACACGCAGCATGAATCGCTCTCGGTCTGACAGCATGTAGCGCCTGTTGCTCGTATATGTACGTGTGTATGTGCCTGCTGTTGCTGCAGTCTCGCGCCGATCGAGCGCAAGTGCCGCATTTGCAAGTGTAAAGCAGCGCAGCATGCGCACTACTGTAACCAATGCGCCTACAAGAAAGGTCAGTCGCTGTGTATATGAGTGCATGTATCATGTGAGTACTAACCACATTGCTGCGTGTATGTCCAGGCATCTGCTCGATGTGCGGCCGCAAGGTGCTCGACACCACGGAGTACAAGATGTCGGCCTAGCGATCGCGACAGCAGCAACTGCAGCGTCGCACCGCCATGTCTACTGCCTATCATCAGTTCGTTTGCACACTCTTTGGCTCGCATCGCCTATGTAATTGCCCACTCGTGTTGTTTCCGAGTTATATTGCAGACCATTTTGTGAATTGTGTCGAAATACGATAGTGATAAAATAGAGGGTCGTCGAATTCCCAACCAGTCGCCTGCTCGCTGAGTTCATTCGAGCCACTCGCGACTTGACTGGAACGCACGACCTGCTGCGATCAACCGCATCCGCTCGCTTCGCACGCTCGTTCACCTGCCACCGCTGCTCTCTTCCTCCACGCGCACCGCACCGTACACACACATACACTCCCAGCACTAGCAGTCATGTCGGGTCTCACACCAGAAGCTTCGCGCCTCTTTCGCGTGCGCAAGACGACAGTCAAGATGCTCCACAACCGGTTCGTCATTGACTCGTTCGCTCTCGCTCTCGCTCTTGCTCTTGCTCTTTCTCTTTGTGTGTGTGTATCTGCGCATGCCGACTGACACACTCGCTTGCAATGACTTGTGTGTATGTGTGTATCTGCGTACAGTGGCTACATCGTGAGCGAGAACGAGCTCGTGATGACGCCCGAGTCGTTCCAGCACCAGGTACGTGCGACGTCCTCTCTCTCTCATCCGCTTCGACACCCACTCGTTCGCTGCCAGTCGTCACTCACTGACTCTCGCACATGCACGCATCTGCTCTCTACTCACTCAGTTTGGCGACAACCCAACGCGCGAGATGATGACGATCCTCGTCGAGAAGATCGACGACCCGAGCGACAATCTCTTTGTGTTCTTCCCGGAAGACACAAAAGTCGGTGTCAAGCCAATTCGCAAGTACGTATATACGTATATACGCATTTACGTAGTATCTATTTGTGTCGATGTATGTGATAGTATGACTGACTGACTAACTGTATTGACTATATACGTATAATTACGTAAATACCAGCTACTGCAACCGTATGAAAGACGAAAACGTCACGAAAGCGATCCTCGTCGTGCAAGAAGGCATCACGCCGTTTGCACGTCAAGCGCTGAACGAAATGGCGCCGCGCTACAAGATCGAGCACTTTAAAGAGACGGAGCTGCTTGTCGACATCACGGAACACACGCTCGTGCCGGTGCACCGCGTGCTCAGCCGCGACGAAAAGGCTGCGCTGCTCAAGCGGTACCGTATCAAAGACTCGCAGCTCCCACGTATGCAAGTGACGGACCCGATTGCGCGCTACTACGGGATTGCGCGCGGCCAAGTCGTGAAGATCATTCGACCGAGTGAGACTGCTGGGCGGTACGTGACGTACCGCGCAGTCATGTGAGCGCAGGTTCGGGTCGGAGAGTGAAGGTCCTGGTCGGAAAGTGAAGGGTCGAGCAACGACGTCGCATTGGATGGAGTTGTAGGAGCCAGTTTGCAGCTTTATAGACGACTGCTTGTATACACTCTTACAAATACGGGGCGGGGAGTGTTGGTCTCTATAGTCCGTCTGTTGTACGCGACTCAAGCGCTCGTCGTACTGCTGCTGCTGCTGCTGATACTCGGACAAAAGAACCGCTTCAGGACGAGTGGCTCGATCTGCTCGAGTGCTGAAGTGACGTCGCGTGCTGCATCGTCGCTCGTGAGCACGAGCGTTGCAACGCGTGTCGCAAAGTCCTGCGCCTGGGGTTCGAGGAAGCCATTTGTTGCAAGTGTTGCAATGTACTGCTTCCGAACAGTAGCGCTCTGACCAGCGAGCATTGCGCAGAGCCACGGTGGGAGTCGCGAGAGCCAGTGCGGTGCTGCTGCAAGAGCCGGTGCAAGCACAGACGTCTCGATCACGTTGCGGACAGCTGATTCGTACTGAAGCGGCCACTCGATGCCAGCAACTGTGAGCATACTGACTTCAAGCACGTCGAGTGATGTGCTCGTTTGTAACTGCTGCTTAAGACCTGTTACAAATGTTACAAATGGCGTTTTGGCGTCACTGTCGCTGTGACCGACTGTTGCTGTCAGCACAAACGCACTGATCGCATTGGCCTGCAGCGACTTGGCGACAGCGCGCAGCTCGAGCGTTCGCGGGTGCAACAAATAGCTCGTTTGTGACGCGATCGACACGGCACCGAAAGTCCCAACTAGCGTCATACAAGCACAGACCAAGAGGCCGGTGAGTGTTGGTCATACCATCGCAACTTTCGAGTCTGTTAAATACGGGACAACGCACTTTCGACGCGCACTCGTTCGCAGCCAATGCTCATTGCACGTGCGATCTGCGTGAGCGCCGAGCGCTTCTGGCTCCATACAGTGCGGTCAGCGAGCACAGCACTAGACAGATAGACCAACAGGAGTCAGTATGCCTGGCGAGTGCGAACTTCATAGCATATATAGCCAGTACATTCGCAGACGGACCTTATCTCGACGGTCTCGTTTGTTGCTGCCGGCTCGTTTGGCTCGTGTGCTGCGTGCCGGAGGATGAACAGCAGGAGCTCCGATCGACTCGGGTGCGACGAAAGGAACGCGCTCTGCAGCAGCGACCGCGTGAGGTGCTGCGACGCTAGTGCAGCGATTGAGGTGCAAGCGTCAGCGATGACTACCCTGTAGTCAATCTGGTACGCATCGACGTACCGTTCTGCAGTGTGTGCGTTGTCATGACGTCGCCTTTCGCAAAGCTCGGGAGCGACATGACTGGGAACGTCTCGCGCAAGAGTGCGTCGAGTTGGTGCTGCTGCTGTGCATCGTACCGGCGTGTACCGCGCTCGAGGAAGCGCGCCCACTGCAGCGCGCGCTGCAGCGACTCGACGTTCCACTCGTGCAGCTGCAGTGTCTGTGAGACATTCACGATTTTGACGAACGCTTCAATGTGCTTGAGCAGCGGCAGCAACTGTTGCTGCTGCTGCTGCTGCTGCGGCTGTCGTTGCTCTTGCTGGCTGGCTGTGACGACAGCCGCCGACACGCCATTGGATCCGTTCGTGTGCGCATGAGGTGTCGTCATGCCAGTTGCAAATTGACTGTGTAACGTAATACAATCTGCAAATGCAATTTATAATCCTATATTCATCACAATACTGTTGTCCTCATGCTCATCTCAACACACTCTCTGCCTTAAGTACGCTGAATCCTATTGCAACATGTAGGCGATGGATGACTGTAAATCAAGATCAGAAGTCACATGTCGATCGTGTTCACTTATGGTAGTCACCCAAAAGGACAATATGGCCATGCGTGTATGTGTAACGCATAGATATCGCTTGTGACACCATCCTTGCTTGTAACTGTACCCCTCTCATCAAGAAAATCACTGTGCTGTGCAAAAGTGAACGAAAAATGGGCAACGAGGCATACAAAAACAAAAGATAGTTCATTTCGAAGGCGACATGCATGTGCAACGCTGAGTCAAAGTGCGCCATCCATGCCAAGTATCCGCATCTGGTCGAAAATTATCGAGATTTGGCTGCGCTTCTTGCAAAGTTTCAGTTTCTGAAAAAATATAGAATTGCCAGGTCTTGTGCTGCCATAGTTTCAAATGTCGTACTCGAGCCGGGCGACGTAGCAGCAGAGAGCGGGTGTTGAAGGGCTCTGCTGATTTCAACTATAATTCGAGTCTACGTACGAATAAAAGAGCGTGTAAGTGCAGTGTACGAGTGAGTAGCAGCAGAGTAAGTAACAGCCGAGAGACCAAGCGAAGCGACCTGGCGTCGCCGCTCCTTTATTTTTTCATTGTTGCGCGGTTTGCGCATGCTGCTTGCTGCTGCTTTTTACAGCATAATCGTCTCGGTCAGCATTGATTGTCGTGTCTAGTGACGCAGTGTTCCGCGAAAACCAGTTTTCTGACAAGGTCGACGGCATCGAGCTCGCCCGAAGGAGTTGAAGTCAAGAAGACGGTTTGAAACAGACCTCGTGCCTGGTATGACACAACGACCAGCCGGCTCGCGTGTGGCGGCTTTGTTTACTGCCAGTCTTCTACCTGTTACCTGCTCAAGAATGAAAAAAATAAGTGACTGTAATTCTACTTTATGTAGACGACATGCACGCTCTGAGCTTAGCGACGTCCGAGTTGGACGTGTGTTTTAGCAGAAACAAAGTCAAGCGACATGACTGGTATGGGCTTCAACTAGGGCTGCGCAAGTATATGAAAGCACTCGCGCTGCGTTTTGGCACATACGAGAGAGCACAACCGAAGTCACCAAAAGACGAATCGTTCCAAGTGATGATCACAACTGGTTCGAACTATCTCGAGACGTCAATTCGACCAGCCATCGGGTCGCTGCTTTAAGCGGCGACGATTTGTCGTCCTGATAGGTCTGTCGCTGTACTCGACTCACGCATGATGAGAGACCAACTACGACTGTGGTCACAGGCAATGATCGAGCAGTTACGTACGTCCGGCAGACAATTGATCGTGATTTGCATTACGCCAGATTGACTACCAGCGATGTAAAACTTGCAGTTTACAGCGACGCCTGTGAAGAAAAACGCTCAACGACTGCTGTATTGCGTAGAAGCATTTAAGCAGCCCATCGTGACGCTCTCCACGACAGTCAGTACGTGGCGCAAACGCGCGTCAGGAAGCGTTAGGCATTAATCGTTTGCAAAAGGAGCTCGGGTCACGATCTCAACTATTTAGGCCACAATTAAAGAGCGTTGCACTCGAAGCATATCAAAGTGCGATACCTTCGGATCAGATGCAACTTAAGCATGGCGCCTTGACGATTGAGTACTGATCTTCCAAGTCCATGCTCGCAAACGTTCTCTCCAAACCAATAGGCACTTTAAAATTTGCGGTGTTCGCCGAACAAGTCAAGATATGCAGAGTGGGATTGTTGAAAGAGCAGCACAACTCCACAGGCGGTAAGGCTATGCGTACCCAGCGTGTACCCAAATCCCTGGTGTCTCAATGTATCCAAAGATCTCTGTAGCAGCAGTACCAGTAGTAGCACCAGGCGACAGGAGGCAGAGACTACTGCAGCTGGACACATTCCCACTTCTCAATACATTAACTAGCAGCAAAATCAGCTCCAAGCATTCACAGAAGCCAAAATGCGCGAGAGCGACAACTCCATATCTTCGCCGGGGAAGTCTCCTCATCCCACACGAAATGTATATATCGCAGCCATGGCCACGCCGTCCTGGTTGAGTATCGTTGCAGTCACACAAAGACGCAGCAAATATCATACCAGTTTGTATCAGCATGAATGATGATCGTCAATCATGTGATTGTCCACGACTTGCGTAAACGATCGACCTTGAATGTTGCGATGCGCAACTGACGGCGTGAGATGTTCTGGTGAAGGATAGAGATCGTGCACATCGTGTACACACGTCAAGTCGCCCATCATCACCATGCTAGAAAACTTCTCATTTCTCAAACCTCTCAGCGAGTGCAACTGCTGTCGCGTAGGATCGACGACCTGCCTGAGCAAGCGTACGGTGTTGGTGCGATAAGGACGACGGGACCAGACAGTGAGCGCACGGACGAAAATAAAGTGGCTTGGCGATAAAAGACGGTTTCTTCGCGTCGAGATGAAAAGTTGCTTGTCAAGTTTGCAAGGACTGAAGTTGCTAAGTGACGTACATCGTTGCAACGCACCGATAACGCACCACATTCCGATCCATTTGCTTAGCATTAGTGGGTCGTTCACGAGAGCCAACACAGCCGTAAGCGACTTGGCGTTCGTGTTGACAGCAACGCACCTTTAAGCCACAATACTTCGTTGCACTTTGTTTATAGCTGACTACAACTTTTCCGCGCGAGCTTGCTCTTCGTCTCACAAGTGTGAAGCAGATCATGCGAGATGGTGGGTCGAGCACAGCGGCGATCGAGGTTGAGAACGATTCTTTTGATGTCGCGGCGTCAATCGGGCAAGACGATCAGCCATATGTATGTATCAGACAAGCCATAGCTTCATTATGTATGTATCAGCTACCATTTTTGTTGCACGTCTGTTGCTTGACTGGTATTGTGTGTGATGCTATTTCACGACACAGATGATGAACCTGCACTTCTACGAGCACAGAGCGGAGCATGCCATTGATCTTCACTGTCCACGCACAATGACGACATAGCAACTACGAAGAGCGAGCTCGGCATCGACGATCGTGGCGTTAGGACGACATTTGCGTTCTTTTTGTTATGCACACTTGAGCTCGCCTGACAACTATTCCAAGTGTAGAGTGCAAGCATCCTTGGTTCTGACTCTCTGACTCGCGCACTTCTCACGTTCTCTCTCAGGTCTACTCAGACAGTGTCAAGTGTTACGTCGTCGATCCACTATGAATACACGCCACTTTGCCTTTCTGCCGATCACACGACGTTTGAATCTCGAGTTCGTCGACTTGCCTGTCAATTGCACTACTGTACATGTTGTCGAGCTGTCAGCACAAAATAATGAACTACACATGTTCGCCCTCTTAATCGAGACGAAAACTGCGCCGTACATGGAGCAGTGTAAGCGTCCCATACATGCATATTTTTCGTGAGTAATTAATTTGTTGAGCCGTTTCTTGAATTATTAACAAATCTACTGTCCTCGCCTCGACAGCAGGATCGTCGCAGTTGCGGCATGGTATGTGTCGCACAACTGACGATACAACTAATCTGACTCCAGAATTGACGCCAGCTGACTGCGGATGAGCTCGATCTCGCACGTTTCCGACTGATGCTGCACAGGGTTTCGGGATGTCACATCGATACGAAGTCAAACAGAAAGCGGTCAGATGGGCTCGTCCAACACCTCCGGTCGCATTACCATACGAGAGAGAGGTACGCAGCGAGTGAGCAACGAGGCAGAAGTTGCATGAAACCGATCACTGAACAAACAACGCAAACAAGCACATGATGAGATGCAAAAGCAAAAACGAGCGCGAGACCGGATTCGAACCAGTGACCCTTCGAGCTGCAATCGAACGCTCTACCACTGAGCTACCCGCG
>JAADWX010000675.1:0-16324 GCA_023336405.1 Globisporangium echinulatum | reverse complement strand
GTGTCTATCTCTTCAGATGCATGGATGTCTGGATGTGGTTTGCATACGCATCTGGATGTTGCTTGCATACGCATCTGGATGTTGCTTGCGTCAGGTTGTGTGAATGTGACGCACTGTCGAGTCGAGTCGGCTTGGAGACGTAGGTTTTTAACTTTATGTCAATTGAATCCGATGCATACACAAACACACTTTTTCTGATTGCTTGATTTACACGTCGGATACCATTCCACTTTACAAAAACGAGCAAATATATCTCGCGTGTCAAACAGCAAGCCTTCCATTTGAAATAGATATCTACGCGTAAAGGCTTGGATATATGATCTTCTCCGTAAGACGGAAGAAAGCTACTCCGTTTCTTCGAGTTACAAGCTCACTGTAGTCGACGACCGATGAAATAGCATTTGATCACTCACCGCTGCAACGAGAATCATTATCAGCATGTAATGGGGAGGGATGTGGTTGTCTGCTCGCCTGTCGTACGAATGCTGATTGATTTTACTACTAGCTGGTTGTATGCGCCTGCATAGTGGAAGCAAGGGCCAGTTATATTGATTTCGAATGATTAACTAGTTTTTTTCAGATACGTTATTGAAATGTTTGATCCAATTGCATTTGCACGATAAATAATACGATTGTTTGACGGCATAATATACTGTCTGATGTGTCAGTTTGTATGCTCAATTCGGTACGTATTATTCTAATAGGTAATTTTTAGAATTCCGGCAGCTGACCACTGGTCGCCACTGACCATGGCGCACAGTTGCATCTTAAATTGATTTCGTGACACAATTCTGCATGTATGCGGTCACTCGATGTATTTGAATGCATTTAAATGCATTCGGAATCAAGTGGCTACGCGAGTAGGTGCACACGACAATGACGCATTGAACGATAGAAAAACCTTTTTATACTTCATATGGTGTTTACAGAATCTGCTTCGTATCTGCAAGCATACAGACGTTAGATTAAGCTGTCTGGAACGCATTGTGTGATACAAGATCAGGCACAAGATTATCAGAAAGAGACCAATACGTGCCAGTTGGTAGTTTGTTGTATGTCAAGTCATAAAGATAAAAAATGTCACCCGAAAGCACAGCGAATTGTCGAGTATACTGAGCCATCGATGGTACAAAATGATGGCGGTATTTACATGGTGCTCGATATTGCTCGTAGTTGGTGAGCAACCGTGTTGTTCGTAGCGTGCTGTTTGATTACTTGCTGCGTTGTTTGTTAGTTGTTGTTTGTTGCTCGCTGTGTGCTTTTTGACAATTTTTAGTATTTATTGTCGCTTGGCGAATTTGATTGTCATTCGTCGTACATTTTTTTTACGAGAGTGAGTTGTTTGATGTGCAAAATGTCGATCTGTGTCAAGCAACATCCACGCAACAAATTAATCAGTGACAACGAGCATGACCAGTGTTGTCTTACGATTCCAAGTGCATTCGTTTGTAAATTAATATCTGCGTGACGGGGTAACTCGCAAATTACTAGTTACACAAAGTGATGCAGTGGGCATCGCTTTGGAGTGCAGATCATGCACCCATAGGTGCGAGTGGACATCAGGGATATATTTTATCGAACATTCATCTGACTAAATCTGATGCTTTCTCAATTTATATATATTTCACATATATTAACTATTTTTATTAGTTCTATTCTATTACTCGCCCAGTGTGAATTTGGATAATTATTCGCAACGACATGTGTGCTCACGAGAGATAATCCAAACCGCTGTTGGTATCAATAATCTATTTTGGTCTGTAATATCACTTGTCTGCTGCGATGTGAATACACTGATTTAAACTTGGTATTTTGATCTCGATCAGTTTAAATCGGCACTGACTGCAAACGGCGCCTATCTTCACGTTCGATCGACCATTAAAATATCGCTTCATAAATGACACCCTGTCAAGTGGAAGCTATACGTGGTGTGTGGTTGAACTGCAAGGGCGTCGGATCGACATTGAGTGAAACATGCGTGTCAGCAACGCTCACTGCTTCGTGCGCGAGATTCAATGCAGCCCAGTGAGCTGGCTCGAACAAATGAGCGATGACGTGCCCTTGAACTGCTGCGCAAAAACTCCTCCATTGTCGACGCGTACAGCGCGTAGCCGTTGCTGAGCACAGCGACTTCGATGTCCTTCACGCTAACATCTGTCATTGATCGCATTGCACGTCAACGACTCAAGCTTGCGGTGCTGTTGCAGCTCGCCCTGACTGCCGTTGAAGCCGCGCTGCTGGCGACGTTCACGTCGCTTTGACGTCGCTTGTTAGTGCTGAGACAAGAGTTTCAATGTCGAAATAATGTAAAGTCGATGAATTAATAGTACTCTGCGACATTGTCCACGATGCAGACTTGTTGCCGTTGCGGTCGCAAAGGTTCGCAACGCTATGGTCGCAACGCGTGAGTAGTATGTTCCCAATGCTCGTGGTGTGTCACGGAGGTTGTAAAGCCTTGCTCTCCATACAACATCACTAATACTGCAAAATTAGCCGAGGCGATTCATACGCCTCCCAACGCGTCGAACTCCAAAGCAAGCTCGTCAAACTTTCGAACCGAACCACAATCTGGAGCCGGTACACAAAACTTTGAACGTCATTGATATTTAAAACATAAATTGCTACCACACTACGTTGCCGATATTTTGTGCATTATTCGACGGTGTGTACATGAACGCCGAGTGCGGAGAGTATTATTTGCGCTGGATTATATCCGCGTCGTTACGTAAAGCCAGTTATAGTCGACTCGACACGAACGATTGAAAGTGAAGACGTGTAGTTCTTACTATCGCGGCATAATCTATTAGACAATTTTTACAATTGGTGGTTGATTAATCGCTGCTTGTGAATATAACTGATTTTTCGTTTTGTTATGGTTATTGTGAAGGATATTTTTAAAATGCCTTTTTGACTAGTACAAGGTTTAGACCTTTACTACAAAAACGACACAGTAACAAGCATGCAAAATACGATCCAGCAAATGTATAATACTATTACTGATATGTTGCAAGAAATGCAGGTGTTATTTCAAAAATTAATATGGTTCAAATTCAACTGCACTAGCGTTTTCTCCCAACAACATGTAACTGACCATTTCAGCAATAATATTATTCTATTGCTAAAAGTTTGCAAGAACTGTCGGTACTTTATATCTCACATCCACAACCTATTGCATTAATGTTGTCAATTAATATTTGTAACCGATGCTTAAATTAATGTGTTCGTTGTCATGTTGCTGCTTGTAGATTATTTAGCAAAATTTGAGGTATCATGACGAAGATTATGGGCCCATGCAGGGTCTGGAGTTCGAAGTTGATGTTGGGAGTAGTCATGCTTTTATGGGATGGTTGAAGCGTAAGTTTAAGAGTGGTCAGTTTGTTGAACACATTCAGTGCGATCCGATAAATGTGGCTTGAGGTGCTTAACAATTAATGAGTATATTTATGTTTTTTGGTTATATTAGATGTTGGTATATATACCAATATGTAAAATCTTGGTTAAAGCAAATTCTGTTTGACAGTATGTAATACTTTAAAAAAATCAGTTTCTGGTATTATTAGTTTATGGGAAATATACTTGCGTCATTCGTCACATCCCTAATTCTTGCCTGGTGGTGCTGAGCATTAATCCGCTCATTGCGAGTCTCTACATCCTTTTGTCCCTCGCGATGATGCTGTTACTCACGCCACACTCACTAACAACCCCTCGCCTCAATCGGATCCAATCGCAGCCCAAACCCATCCGAGGCGGTGGTCGTAGAGCTTAGACGTCTGAAGTAGCATAGGAAATTAATTATAATATCAGGCAATCAAAACAATGAATTTTTTTTAGAATTCTATGGGTCAAGGTTTAGGCCAATATACTACAAAAACAACATTTCAAACGAATAGAAATTGGTTAGCTACCTCCCGCGAACGTGCAAAATACATTTTAACAATTGTTATATTTATGAAAGGAGGCGATATTATATTATATTATTACGATTACAAAAATTACTTACATTCTCATTCTATCGCTCTATTAATATTAATTTGCAATAAATGCAGGCGCAATATTACACATTTATTACATAGTACAACTGCACTTTAAATACAAATAACGATATTAATCGACGCACTAAATCGGTTTTTTCGATACGTAAGTCGGAGCAATGTAAAAAAATGTGGCAAGTGTAACTTGGTCGCGGTAACTTGCTTTCGCACTCGACACGGCTCACATGTATGTGCGTGTGGACTCGGCTGGATAGCGCGCGTAGACACACCAGACGCAGCTGCGCAAATGTGCTCAGCATACGTAGGTGCAACGACCAAGCAAGCTGCTTTCGTGAGAGACGCACGTAGCTGCACGTAGCCATACGAGCAAACGCGACACTGAGTGCGTGCGTGTAGGTGTCCGTGTCGTTCACAAGCAGTTGACCACACGATCAATCGACAAGAGCGAGAGCGATTTGACTTGTACGAACGACTTGGACTCACATTCGCTTGGTTCACAACTGACTGCAGCAGCAGCAGCAACTCACTCGGTCAATCAGAGCTGCTACTGTGTCTGTCGTGTGGCTGATGTATAAGAGCGAGAAGATGGACAGAGCGAGCGCTCCCTGCCGCGCCGCTACCTCATGACGCATGACCTCAATCCCTAACCACTCGACTCGACTCAAAACGACGCGTACTTGCCGAGCTTCTCGACGTTGCGAAAGTCCGCGCCGGCGTACCGCGCCTTGTCGCCGAGCTCCTCTTCGATGCGCAGGAGCTGGTTGTACTTGGCGAGACGCTCGGAGCGGCACGGCGCGCCGGTCTTGATCTGCCCAGCGCTCAGTCCGACTGCGAGGTCGGCAATGAAGCTATCTTCCGTCTCGCCCGACCGGTGGCTCGTCATGATCGCCCAGCCGGCCTTCTTCGCCATCGTCACGGCCTCGATACTCTCGGTCACGGACCCGATCTGGTTCACCTTGAGCAGCAGCGCGTTGCACGCTTTCGTCTCGATCGCCTTCTGCACGCGCGTCGGGTTCGTGACCGTGAGGTCGTCGCCGACGATCTGGACGTGCTCGCCGACCTTGGCGGTGAACTTGATCCACGACGCCCAGTCGTCCTGGTCAAACGGGTCCTCGATCGACACGATCGGGCTCGTCGTCGCACACTTGGCAATGAAGCTCTCGTACAGCTCAATGAGCTTGTCGGCCGACAGCTTGTCCGACTCGGCGGCGTTCGGGTTCTTAAAGTCGAGGTTGTACCGCGCGTCGTCGCGGCCGGTAAAGAACTCGGACGCCGCGACGTCCATGCCGAGCTTGACCTTGTCGGCGTAGCCCGAGAGCTTGATCGCCTCCTCGATGAGGTTGATCGCCTCGGCGTTCTCGAGGATGTTGGGTGCAAAGCCGCCTTCGTCACCGACCGCCGTTGCGTCGAGGCCGTAGCGGCCCTTGATGACCTTCTTCAGGTTGTGGTACACCTCGCAGCCGATCTGCATGGCCTCCGAGAACGTCTCGGCGCCAACCGGCAGGATCATAAACTCCTGCATCGCGAGCTTGTTGCCGGCGTGCGAACCACCGTTGATGATGTTGAACGACGGCACGGGCATGACTGGCGTCGGGTTGCCCGCGAGGTTCGCAATGTGCTGCCAGAGCGGCACTTTCGTGGCCGCGGCGCCGGCCTTGCACACCGCGAGCGACACGGCGAGGATCGCGTTCGCGCCGAGCTTCTTCTTGCACCAGCCCCACTCGTTCTGCGTGCCGTCGAGCGTCTCGACCATGTACTTGTCGAGTGCCACTTGCTCGGTCTCGTCCTTGCCAACGAGCGCCGGCGCAATGATCTCGTTCACGTTCTTGATCGCCTGGAGCACGCCCTTGCCGAGGTACGCCTTGCCGCCGTCGCGGAGCTCGAGCGCCTCGAACTCACCGGTCGACGCGCCCGATGGCACAGCCGCGCGGAAGAGCCCGAGCTCGGTCGTGAGGTCGACCTCGACAGTCGGGTTGCCGCGCGAGTCAATGATCTGGCGCGCCTTGATCGATTGGATCGGCATTGTGTGAGAAAGGGAGGGAAGGAAAGGAGGGGTGGTGGTGGTGGTCTTGTTGGCTCGAGTGGGCGAGTTTAGAAGTGAGCGCTTGCTGCCAATTGCTGCTGCCAATTGCTGTTGCCAATTGCTGTAGATACTATCGCGTCGATCGATCTGGGGCGGAGAGTGAACGCCTTGAAACGCGACTGCCACGGCGCGTGCGTGTTCCCTGCCTGTTTGTTGTTGCTCCCAATAAAGGAAAGCATATGGCAATACAAACTGCAAGTGCTTTGCAATCTGTACTCGCTGTTTGTATGCTACCCACATCGGTTGCATAAACCGTTCAAATGACACTAGATTCTAGGCACACGGTCCTGAGTGTGTCGATATAATGTGGCGCAACTCAGCTGTGTTGACTCGATCAAGTCCAAGCATCCTAAAACAGTGTGGCACACTCATGCAAATCTTGCGTACGCCACGCGTCATGCGGGTCTTTTCTGCTTGGAGTGCGATGTGTGTCATGTCGCAAAGATACGAATCGTCATCTGGGTTGCATGTGCTTGTGCTCGTGAGCACTCAAAAATGACGGACAAGCTCGAGCTTGGCCTGGAGCATGCCGTCTGCGAGCATCGAGCCGCACAGCTTCGTGACGAGCAAGCTGACTTCCGTGAGGAGACGATCTTTGCATGCGTCGTCGATCAACACCTCAGTATGCGCATCACTAAGTGTGCGTACACTTACGGCACACGCCACACAACGACCACAATATGGTGCTTCGGTCCTGCTGCAGCTTGTGCTTGCGGTCCAAGCGAACCCACTTCTGCAGCTGTCGTCTCGCCATGCAACCACGATAAATCCACTTGCTCGGAGCAGACACGCGCGCACACTGCATGCATGCGAGTGCGCATAGCGCTGTGGTCTACGTCACGACAACGCGAGCTCTCTCACTCTCTCTCTCATCCCCACTCCCTCTTGGATCGCCGCCGACTCCACTAAGCACCATCTCGACGACATTGCGAGCAATGCTGCATTGTATCATCATGGCAGTAATATGGTACAATCGTGGAGTGTCTTCGTCGTCATAGATCGCGCTGCGAGCAGATGCAGCGAGAGCCAACGTAGCTCCTCAGAGCACGAACTTTGCAGATGCACACGCTCACAGACGAAGTCTATTGGTGCTGCTGGTTGCGTACGATCCAACGCGACATCCTACCAGCATGTGCTATGCAGCAATGCGTCGATCAACTACGACTGCTTGCTGCTAGTACTCACTGCAGGGCAAGCACGGTCTTGGGGCCCTGTGGCGAGAAGTGGTGCGTCTCCTCGACGTACCAGAGCCGGTCGATCCGGAACGCGAACGGCTGTGCTGCAAAGCGCGCTGTGACAGCGTCGCACTGCGCGACCATGCGCGCGAGCGCTTCAGGCGAGACGTCGGGGTCGAGGACCCGCCCGAGCGTCGAGTGCACGATCGTGCGTGCGCCGCCGGACTTTGGTACGTGCTCGAACGTCTCCTTCGCCGCCTTCCGAAGGTGATCGACTGAGAACTCGCGGTTCACGTTCACATACGATGGTGCGCTCTGCATAGTGCTTTCATCGCTGCTGCCTTCGCTGCTGACAGTGTCTCTAGTGCTGTCGGCATTGACACTCAAAGCAGCTCCTTCAGCGTCGCTCACGCACTCAAAGAGCATGATCAGTGCACCAGATGATGCGAGCAGCACGCGCACAGGCACGACGTAGAACGTTGCAAAGCGCTTGAGCATCGTCGTGAGCTGCGTAATGTCGGCGCTGCGACGGGCCTTGGCGTGCGGCGTGAGTTCGTCCGGGTGCGACGTGTGGAAGAGCGTGATGTGCATGAGCGCGAGCTCGTTCACGTACGCGACGGCACTGCCGTCGGCCAAACGCGGCAACTGACCAATGAGCTCAGCGCCGATACTGTGGCATATCTCGGCCGCATGACGTGGGATCTCAGCGCAGATGAGCGCGACGCAGTCGTCGTCGCTTGGGAACACGTACGGCTTGGGCACGAACGTCGCGCCGAGTGAGAAGTGCTGTCTAGACGCGAGTAACGCACAGAGCAGAGAAGCAATATGCAGCGATCGTCACGTGACAGCACAGCGTCAGCGCGGCTTGCGTTGTGTGTAAACGCGAATGCAAGCATGTGTGTCGTCGACACGCAGACGCACCTGGTGGCGAGGATCGCGTCGCGATTGAGTCCTTTCTTGCCACTCTCGTAGAGGTGCGCGTACAGTTCCTTGCGCTGCTCGCGCCACTGCGCTTCCTCAGTGGTACAATCGGTGCTACTCATGCGTGTGCTTGGTGCGTTCGTTGTCGTGGTGGAGGTGGTGGCAGCAGGACGAGGCTGTTTGCAATGTGCTTCAGCTTCTGCTTGGTCACCAGGCGAGCGGTTATTCCAAACTGAGCGGAGACTGAAATAAGATGAATGCCAATCACAATGTCGTGGCTGACAATCGATCTCACAGTGGCAACGCATAGAGCGCGTCGTGCGTGGCGGCTGGCGGCTGGTGCTTGGAGGTCATACGCGTACACACATGCACCTACACTCACGCATTCGCATACACATACGTATACATACATATGAAAACGCAACCAGACTGCTTTGAACGCATTTGATTGAGCTCAAGATGTGGCTGAGACGTCGAGGTGGCAGCTGGCTCATCGCACTCACACGACTGTCTCGTGAAAGCTCAGGCGCCGATTCGTGCGCTCACGACGGCGAGGCGGCAGTGGTGGACGAGCGTTGCAGCAGTGCTGCTGTGAACCATCAGCAGCAGCAGCAGTCGCCGCAGACAGCAGCGGATACGCGCTACTACTGATACTCATCCCGCCATGCTGTGCGTCCGGACCAAAGATCGCACGGCAAGTCTTGCTGCGCTTTGTCGAGCGCGTAGACGACGCGTCGGTGTGCAGGACCTGCGTGTCGGTGTGTGCGTAGCACAGACTCGCAGCAAGCGCGAGGTGCGAGCAGTACGGGAACCGACACCGACGGTCGCTCGGTCGAGCCGATAGCGGCATTGCTGCTCCTGGGTCGAGCTCAGCGAGACTTCCAGCGGCTCCTGCGCTCCAGGCGCCCGCAAGCCGCAGCAGCGAAGGTGTCGGTGTGAGAAGCAGAAAGTCGTCGAGCCATTGTTGCAGTGACTGCTCGGCTGGTACTTGCGACTGCGCGCTGTCAGCACTGGCGTGCTCTTGTCCGCTGTCTTCGCCATCGTTTGCTTCCTCGTCTTGACAGTCGGCACCGCCAGGTTCAAATGCGATGTCTACAAGCGAGACGTCCACATTCGATGACGATGGTGGTGCGTCAGCGGCCGTACCGACCTCGTGCAGGATCAGGTCGAGGTCTGCGCTGCTGAGGAGCAGGCGCATCCACGCGTCGTCACTATTGCTGCTGCTCGTATTGCTCGTCGATAGTCCTTCGCTGTGTGCAGCGCGCATGTCCGTCAGCGAGTCCTCCGACCCGATGCGCTTGCGATCACCAGCTTCCGTAACGAGCTCATACGATCGCATTAACAGCTTGTCAATGTCGTCGATATCGTCGTTGTCAAGATGGATCTCAAGTAGCACGCCATCATAGTCGCGCAGGAGGTCGCTGACGAGTTCGTCGCTCATCGTCGTCGACGTCCACGATGCTCTGCTTGCTCGTTAGTGTGGATAGCACTCGATTCCGACGTGTGCTAGTAGCCCACACACTGACGCACATACCCACAGTCACACAGCCACACAGTCGAACGTATTGAGAAAGGGCACATGCACGGCTGCATGGATCGCCATGTTTGCTTTTTCAAACAGCCAGCTGTAGGATTCTATCGACGCAATAGACGTACTGGCGCTTGCTGATGCGATGCATTGGCGTGCGTGGCGTGTGAGTGTCGCCACCACAACGACGTGCTGCTGCTGTCAACGACCAATGCAGCGCTTCGGTGCATCCTCGCCAGACAAGTCTACTCGTCACTAATATCGCTGTCATCGTCTTCAGCCTCGACCTCATTAGCGTCGCCGTGGATCGCGTCGTCGTCGAGCGCCTCGACGGGCGATAGGAACTTGGCAAACCAGTCCTTGTCGTGCATCGTTGCCAAGTCATCGAGCTGCAGCTCGTCGTCCAGCACGCCGTAGCTCTCGGCGGTCTCGAGCCACGTTCGACAGTTCTACAAACAAACAGTCGAATGAGCACTCACCCTTACAATCACCCATGTCACGCAGTCCACACTAGCAGTCAAAGGATCCGTCTACCCACATCTTTACACACTCAGTCGTACCTCTTCGTCTTCGATGCCCCGCGCGGCGTACAGCACGGCGAGCGGGTAGCACCCAAGCTTGTCGTGGAAGTGGTGCGCGGCCCGAAGCACTTCGACTGCGTGCACAAAGCGCGACAGTGGCTTCTGCTTCTGCTTCTGCTTCTGTTTGCTGTCTGCTGCGATCGACGGGTCAAGTCCCATAGCGTCTGCCATTGCAAACGCTGCGAGCGCTTTGCCAAGCGCATGGAGCAAGTGCGGTACGCGCTCGTCGATCGCGTCGGCGTCATCAGGTTCGTCCTGCTGCTGCGTGTCCTTGCGCTCGCAGATCGCGTGGCACTCGGCGAGCGCAAAGCCTGCGTCGAGCAGTGCAGCGCTATACAGCGCTTCGAGGTCGTCAACGACCGCGCACCAGTCGACGCGCTTGAGACTTGGACGATGCTGCAGCCGCGTCTTACCGACGTAGCTCGCAAGCTCCATGAGCGCGTCTGGACTGCCTGGACTGATGGCTGTCGTCACGCAAGCACGAATCAGTCAGCCAGTCAGTCGCCATTCACACGATACAGCACACGTCGTTCCACCCACGATCCTACAAACGTGCTCGATGCACTCGAACGCACCGAGCGCTTGCTGGAACAGCGCGCGCGTTGCGTCAAAGCTCGCGCGTGTGCTCGCGTCGCCTTCGATCGCGCCGTGCAGCACGGCCTGCAGCAGCTTCACTTCTGCAAAGTCTTCGACGAGCACCGTGTCGTCATCATCGTTGTCGACTTCACTGTCGCTGCTTGCATCGTTCGTAGCAGCAGTAGCAGCGCTATCGTTCGCGCTGCTTGGAGCAGCAGTTGCCTTGGACTCGCGGTCGTAGATCTGCTCGAGTGTCCCACACACGTCGAGCGCCTGCGTCGTTGACCCAAACACCCAATACATACGCCAATGTCAGCGCTCGAGCCAGTGACTGTGCGTGTATGAGCCCTTCAACATGCTAAACGTCAGTCGTCAACTACAAGAACGTACGCGCTTGTAGTAGCTCTTGTAGCTCGTCGCTGCTGCTGCGTCGTCGTCGGTTTGGAGGAACTTGACGAGGTCGCCGCCCTCTTTCAGCGCCTTTGCAAACTGGAAGCGCGTCTCGAATGTCGTGCCACCGTCGACCTCGACCGCTTGCTGCCGTCCCGTGTACAGTCAGTCAGTCAGTCAGCAGTGAGCATGTCAGGTTGAGATGAGGTAGCAGCAGCAGCGCTATCACCCAATCACCCATATTATGTTCACCCATACACCCAAATATCCAAAACCCAAATACCCATCGATCCAAGCACCCATTCACACATCTATCCAATTAACCCAAAGACCTAATACCCAAATACCCACACAATTAGCCCCACTGACAGGTATGCATGACGTACCGCAAACTTGCTGAGCGCATCGTCGAGCACGTCTCGCTGCCGCGTCTCGGTCGCGACAATGAGCAGCGACGACGCCCAGAGCGAGTAGCCGACTGGTCCCATCGCCGCGTCATCGCCGTGTGAGAGCGTGTGCATCTCCTGAAACTTGTCGGCTGCAGCTTCGGCGAGCGTCGGGTCGTCGTTCAGCGACGCGAGTCGCGCGAGCGCTGTGCCCCAGAGGAAGAACGCGTCGATCGTCTTGTGCGTCGCCATGTGCGGATACGTCTCCATGAGCTGCTTCAGGCGCTTGCCGATCTGCCACGTCTCTGTAGCAGCAACACAGTTGTGTATACATGTATATACGTGCACACGATGTGAGTAGCAAACGACAGGAGCGCCAGTGACCAGTCGACGACGACAATGACGACGCAATGCACGTACGCTTCTGGGACGTCTCTTCGCTCTGCAGCAAGTCGTTTACGCGCTTGAGCTCACGGTCGACTGCTTTCTCGTCTGCTTTGTTCATTTCAGTGCGTGCTGCCTTGCTCGGTGCATCCGTGTGCTGGCGCTGCTGGCGCTTGCGCTTACCGCCCGCCATGCTTGTCAGATGCAGATGCAGATGGACACGAACGAACGAATGCGACTCGCCCACTAATTTGTCGTGTCAATTCAGTCTCACATAGTACGCTATACATTCGATAAAGTACGAATGCACGATCCCTCGATGACACATCAGCTGCATCAGCACTAGGAGCTCCTGCGCGACAATGAGCCGTTCTCTCTCAACGCTTGTCACCTCGCAATCGACTCACTCGCATGGCTCCAAGCTCACCACGCCAATCGATACAGCGACAACGACACACACTCGCGAGCAAGAGCGACTCGACTACCATTGCACTCATTCGCTCAGGTGTCAGGATCGTACTGGAAGGCACCGTACCGACCCAACGCACCACCCGATACTAATGGCTCTCTTCTCTTCTCGTTCATGCCTTCGAGTTCCCATGCTGTCTTTGTCACGCAAAGGCTCGAGCTGCAAACACTGTGCTGTCTCATTCATTCATTCTCTCACTCGCTCGCATGTTCACTCGTGGCTCGATTGCACACACGGCTAGTAGCGGCACGCCTTCGCTACACGTGGCCATCTTTATCTGCGCTAGACTGCATCCATCAACGTCATTGACGCCGTGTGTCTAGTGGTGGTGGCCGTGCGCGCCCTCCTTCTGCTTGTAGCGCACGCCGCAGTACTTGCACGTCTGCACGGAGTTGTGCTTGACCGTGTCGAGCTGGATGTACTCGATCGGGTGGCCGAGCGCGCCACCACCGCCGTCGCACACTGCAATGTTGCTGGCCACTTCGACGACAGGGAGCTGCGCAATCCGCAGCTCAGCGTCGCTGCGGTGGCGGTTGATGTCCTAAGCATCACGCAAACGACAAGACGCAGAGCAGACGCAACGACATCGAAGTGTATGCAAATGTCAGTCAGCGCTCACACTGATGCCAAACATCATCCATTCAAGCATAAGCACGATACGATCGACGAGCTGCACGTCTCCCTCATCGCATACACACAACAAACGCACCTCGAATGGCGTCGGCGTGACGTCGTAGATCGTCGTAAAGCCCGCACGCTGCTGGAGCGTCGATGCGAGCACAGCGCCTGCGCGGCGTTCCGAGTGCGCACGCACTGCGACGGCAGTGGCGCGCTGGGCGGTACGGCGCAGCATCAGCATCCTTGTTGTCGTCGTTCTCACTCTCGCTCAGTCGCAGTCGCTCAGGTCGACGGCGGTTTGCTGGAGCCGCTCGTTTTGGAGGTGAGTACAGCCGAGTGTGAGTGGCGTGGTGCGAGGTGTGGCATCAATCCGTTTATAGAGGTATGAAAATGAAGAAAACGCATGAGCGAAATGTGAAATTCATGTTTCGATCTATCATATTTAAGACACACGCAATGATGGGCATCACAACGACTTGTGACTCAGTGCGATGGCGAGTGCGTGGTGCATCGAAGCGCTCGGCGTCGCTGCAATCGCCGATGCAGCACCTACATGGACGCAGTCGCACGTGCAAGTGACGCACATTACAAGTGCCAAAGTGTTCTTGCTGTCGCAGCCGACCAGTGGCGTCTACACGTGTGCGCGCGCGAGCGCAGTTCGCACATCGGGCAAACGCTTCGAGCTCGTGCTCTGGCCGTTCCACCTCGACCGCCTCGCTGCTGGCCTCGGCACACTGCGTCGAGATGGCAGCGGCAACGCAGACAGCGATGCAGCGAGTGTGCACGGTGACAGCAGTAGCATGGCAGACCATGCAATGGACACGCTGCAGCGCGCGACAACCGAGCTCAGCGAGCACGTGCTCCAACATTGTGCAGCGCAGCGTACAAATCGCACCAACGACGACAATGACGTCATGCTCACAGTGATGTGGTGGCAGTCACGCGAGTCGCCACTCTCTGCGGGCTACAACATCAGCGTACACGTCTGTGTGATGCCCAAGGTGAGCAATCGATGATAGCTAGAGTCTGCGCATCATAGTCGTGCATCTCACGCCTGCCTGTGACTTTGACAATGCCACAGCCTTCCAACATGCAGTCGACAGTACTGGTCCACGGCGCAGCACGCGTGAACGCGACGTGCAAACACACACAGTGGATCACAGAGCGCGCGCCGCTCGAGCAGTTCACGGCGCTTGTAGCAGCGACGCGCGCGACATCGATTCACGAAACGATCCTGAGCATTGCTGATCCAGTATGCGACGACAATGCGCTGCTGCTCGAAGGGCTGATCACCAACTTCTTTGTCGGTGCGTACGCTCGTGTTTGTGTGTATATGTATGAGTGTCTGGACCGATCGCTTTGGCGCTGACAGTTGCATCGCTTTGCATATCACCTGCAGTAATCGATGGCCGTGTACACACTGCAGCCGAGCACGTACTGCCTGGTAGTACACGCGAGCTCGTGCTGCGCGCATGTGCAGAGCTGGCGATCCCCGTTGTGTTTGCAGCGCCACAGCTCTCGGAGCGCAGCACGTGGGACGCAGCGTTCGTCACGAGTACGTCGTTGCTTGCACACTACTGGGTGAATGGGTCAATGGGTTATCGTAGCATTCACATGTGTGGCTGAACAACGTGCTTGCATTGGGTGTCGCTAGGTGCTGTCCGCATCGCGATCAGTGTGACGTGCGTGCTGTGGCAGCCGCGTACATCGAGCGCCACCGATGTGATCGAGGAATTTGAGCTCCGCGACAGGGCTGACGTCGTCGCGCGCATCCGCCAGCACATCTTTGCGCGGCACTTCTTCCTCGGAGCGTGATGCGTATTGAGACGAAGCGACAACGTGGAGTGGGGCGGATCTAAGGGAGCTTGGGTTGTCGTGTTCGAGTATGACCACGTTCGAGATCGTGTATGTAAATATGAGAGGTGTAACGTGTGAGTGAGTCACGCGTCATAACTGTACTTGACCTGTCTAGACAGACAAGACGCAGCAGAGAGTTATTGAGTGTGTTTTTGTGTTGTCAATTTTTAGGTTGCCCATTTGCCAAATAATGAAATACATAGATGCTTTGCTATGAAAAGAAAATACATTTCAGGCATTTTTGACATACAACAACAAAGATAATGCAAGTATTAAAAAATTGCGACGGAATGTGACATATATTTCAGGTTTATCGAGTCGGAACCATCTACTAGTATCAAGTGTTAACGTAACGTGACGATTTGTATTTTGGATTTATATTAACTATGGTGTTCATACTAGCATCAGGTTTAATCCTTAAGCGGTTTGACCTGTCTTTGTTTTGACCAAGGGTATGTATTTGTCTGTATGGTTTCTCGCAAAGTAGGACAGAAGCAAGGATTGCAACAACATGCAACAACAAACATTACATATGTTTTCATGAGGTCGCACTATTTTGTTTAACATTTACTTGACACGATAAATGATAATAAATTCGGCAAGCGATACAATCTAATAAACATCAAATTTCACACATTGTGAACTACAAACAACAACTAAGAAAAACGATCAATACACACGTCGTATTTCCATGCAGACGGCCTTTACTTCGCTTACAAGTAAACTCAAGTAGTTAATAATACACCGTCAGCAAACATCGCTGTTACCGTAGTTTTGACGTTTGCAACGATTTGTCAACACGTCAATAGTTATTTATAGAACAAATCGTTCGCGGTCTGATTCGACTGTGCAGGCGCATTCAATAAGCGTGCGTACGTGCGTGCAGATAACGTTTCTTCTGACACAGAAGATCATATAACCAAGCCTTTCACGTGTAGGTATCAACAGCAAATAGAAGGCTTGCTGTTTGACACGCGAGGTTTTTTCGTTTCTGTAATTTTGAATGATATCTGACGTGAAACTAGAGGATGGTGAGTTGAAAACTAATGTATCAAGCAATCTGACAAACGAATGTTTGTTAGCGTCGGGTTAAATCAATATTCAGACATTCACAGTCACCACCAAATCGAAAGGCGCTGATTTGTTTTCTACTGTCAGTCTTCTGTCATACGAACGTTTGCACTTTCGTGACGTCATAGAACAACTTCGTCATTCTGATGTGGTCGCAGTGCAAGCAATAAGTGCGTGGCAGCGATTCATTGCGTACGTGTGAGGACGATCGCAGTCAGACAACGACGTCTCCAAGCCGACTCGACTCGACAGTGCGTCACATTCACACAACCTGACGCAAGCAACATCCAGAT
>JAADWX010000674.1:0-16340 GCA_023336405.1 Globisporangium echinulatum | reverse complement strand
TCTACAAGAAGAACCAGAAGAAGTCAGCGGCGCCTGTCATGTCGAGCGACGCTGTCGACGTCGTGACGCCGTAAATGGCGCCGCACGACATCGGTTGCTAGATTACTACTCTACCTAAACGACGTACACACGAGCTCAGCATTGCTGATGGAGGCGGTACTGTCATATTTTGTGTTTCGTATCTTGTTTGGTGTAATCAGAGGCTGTGCGGAAATGACGTACGTACCTCTTCACATCGCTCTCTCGCATGCAAACGTGACGTCGCACTGTGTTGAGAGGCTGTGCGAACTATCCAAATTGCAACTAGCAAAGGTTGCGTCGTTGTGGGTTGCAACGATAGCGTCTGCCAGCGCTTAGTTGCTCTGCAAAATCGCTCGTTATTGACTGGCTCGCAGCGCTTCTCCAAGTCAAAAAGATCGCGCCGACCGAATGGCGGCGCTTCGTGACCGACTGGCGGACCAGCAAAGCGAGCTTGCACCTGTTCAAGTCCATTCGATTATGTGCGATCCGCTATTGCCTGTGTCGCTGCTACGTTTGATCGGCGTTCGCAAACGTTCTCCTCACCCACTGTAGATGCCGCCGCTTCATCACAGCTTTGCACGCCAAGCGGCGCGTGTGCTCTGAGCAACACGTTGACAAAATCTCTGTAGAAAGATCCAATTCTTAACAACGTGCCCGTGTAGTAAGTGCGTGGCGCCTGACGATTCAAGATCACAAACAAGCAATGCACGCAGCGCCACAGCCGCATACCGCAAACCGCGGCTGCTCTTGAGCGTCGCGCTGCGTCGCTTCCAGGTGGCGGCGATTCGCAACGAGGTGGCGGCGCTTCGCGACCAGCGCTCGCTCTAGATGATCCGCATCCAACCCCTGATAAGCACCGCAGTCCCAACAAGATATAGGTTCGACCAGCGACTCCAATTGTGCAAAGATTGCGTTGACGAGCCTGCGCTCGAGGGCATGGGACGAAAGACGAGCGAACGCCAAGACCTCCACTCCAGTCCAGCACATTCGGGATTCCGACACCAAGTGCCAGCACCTCGTCACCCTCCTCGGTTTCGCTAGCTCAAGTGCTCGCTCTCTCTCCATTCGACACTCGTCGTCTTCGAGCTCGCGCCAACAAGCCGCTTCACCGCTTGGACTGGCCGATCTGCTCCAAGACTGAGCCATGGTCGGCATGGATTGCAAGTCGGTGCTGCTTGCGAGCGCAGCGCTGCTGTTGATGCTCATCGCTGATCCAGCCGATGGATCACAAGACACACTCTGGCTGCCATCGCTAACCTCGTACTCGACCTCGTACTCGTACGCGAACCCGTATGCGCCCAAGGTTGACTGCGTCGTGGGTCCCTGGACCGCGTACTCGCAGTGCAACGTGTATACGAACAAGCAAACGCGCACGCGCGTCGTCACGACGAGCCCAGCAAACGGCGGCGCACCGTGCCCGCCACTCTCCGAATCGATCGCGTGCGTGAAGAAGGATTGCGTCGTGAGCGCTTGGAGCGCGTTCTCGAGCTGCAACGACGCGACGGGCAAGAAGACGCGCACGCGCACGGTCGTCCAGGCCGACGAGAACGGCGGACAGTGCTGCCCTGCACTCACCGAGTCGGTCATGTGCGACAAAGTCGACTGCGCGGTCTCGCCGTGGTCGAGCTGGAGCACGTGCATCAACGCGCTCCACAAGCGCACGCGCACGGTCACAACGACGGCCAAGTACGGCGGCGAAGCGTGTTCAGCGCTCACTGAGACGCAGGCGTGCGTGCCCACAGACTGCAAAGTCGGACCCTGGAGCGCGTACCAAGTCGTGGGCGACACAAAGAAGCGCACGCGCAGCGTGATGAGCCAGCCGGACGGCGGCGCACCGTGCCCAGCGCTCGAAGAGGTCATCCCGTACGTCAAGGTGAACTGCGCCGTGAGCGACTGGACCTGGAGCTCGGCGTGCAATGGCGTCACGAAGACGCGGCAGCGAACGCGCACGGTTGTGACGCCCGCAGACGGTGGCGCGCCGTGCCCAGGACTCACGGAGACCGTCGCGTGCTCGGACTGTCAGGTCAGCGCGTGGGCGGCGTTTGGTAAGTGCAACGACTACGCCGGCACGAAGACGCGGACGCGGGCGGTCGCGACCGAAGCAACGAACGGCGGCGCCGCGTGCCCTGCGCTCACGGAGAGCGTGCCGTGCGACAAAGTGAACTGCGCCGTGAGCGACTGGAGCACCTGGAGCGTATGCGGCAAGGACTTTGTGCGGCGGCGCACGCGCACGGTCGTCACGGGCGTCAGGTACGGTGGCACGGACTGTCCAGCGCTCAGCGAGACACAACCGTGTGTGCCGCGCGACTGTACCGTTGGGCCCTGGAGCGAGTACCGCGTCGTGAGCGACACGAAGCGCGTGCGCACGCGGTCGGTGCTCCAGACCAGCGACGGTGGCGCTGCATGCCCGCCGCTCGTCGAAGAGTCGCCGCTCGAGAAGATCAACTGCGTGCTGAGTCCGTGGACGTGGACGTCATCGTGCAGCGCGTACTCGAACCAGCGCACGCGGTCGCGGAGCGTTGTGACGCCAGCGCAGTACGGCGGCGCGCCGTGCGGTCCACTGACCGAGATCGTCGCGTGTCAGGACTGCCAAGTGAGCGCCTGGAGCGCTTACGGAGCGTGCAGCAGCGGCAAGAAGACGCGCACGCGCACTGTGTCGCAGCCACCGCAGAACGGTGGGGCAGCGTGTCCGCCACTCACGGACGCAGCCGCGTGCGACCCTGTGCACTGCGTGCTCTCGGACTGGACGGCGTGGGGTACGTGCCAACCGACGAAACTGCGCCAGCGCACACGCACGGTCGTGACGCCGGCGCAGTACGGCGGTCGTGCGTGCGGGAGCCTCGTGGACGTGCAGAACTGCAACCCGACGGACTGCAAGGTCGGACCCTGGAGTGAGTACAAGATCCTTGGTGCGACAAAGCGCCGCACGCGCGTTGTGCTGCAGCCGAGCGACGGCGGTGCACCGTGTCCGCCGCTTGTCGAGGAGACACCGTGCATTCCGATCGACTGCGCGCTGAGTCACTGGAGTGCCTGGAGTGCTTGCAATGCGTACACGCAGCAGCGCACGCGGTCGCGGTCGGTTGTGACGCCACCACAGGACGGCGGTCGCGCGTGTGGGAGTCTGACCGAGACGTCGCTGTGCGAGCCCGTGGACTGCACCTTGAGTGACTGGAGCGCGTTCAGCGCCTGCGACGACAAGACGGGTGAGAAGACGCGCACGCGCAGTGTGACGCAGCAGTCGCGATACGGCGGCGCTGCGTGCCCAGCACTCCGCGAGACCGAGCAGTGCGAGAAGGTGCCGTGCGAAGTGAGCGCCTGGAGCGTCTACAGTCCGTGCAGCGCTACGACAAAAACCAAGGCGCGCACGCGCACAGTGACGCAGAAGCCGCGGTACGGCGGCGACGCGTGTCCAGCTCTCAAGGAGACTAGCGCATGCACACCAACCGACTGCATCGTTGGAGCCTGGAGTGCGTACACGTCGTGCCAACCCCAGGGTGGCGCGTACAGCACGACGCTTGTGCGGCGGCGGTTCCGCCAGGTACTCAAGGCAGCAGACGGTGGCGCGAAGTGTCCGACGCTCGTGGACGAAGAGACGTGCAAGCCCGTGGCGTGTGTTGTCGGTGCATGGAGCGACTACAGCGAGTGCAGCGCTACGACGCGCACACAGACGCGCACGCGCAACGTGACGGCCGACGCGCAGTACGGCGGTCGTGCCTGTGCGCCGCTCGTCGAGGGTCGCGCGTGCACGCCCAAGCCTGTCGACTGCGTCGTCGGCGCCTGGAGCGACTACGGCGCCTGCGACGTGTACGCGAACAAGAAGATTCGCACGCGCGCAGTCGTGACGCCGGCTGCGTTCAACGGTCGGAGTTGCCCTGCGCTCGTCGAGAAGACAAATTGCGAGCCTGACGTCGACTGCGTTGTGAGCGATTGGAGCGCGTTTGGTGCGTGCTCGGCCTCGTGCTTTCAGAAGACTCGCACGCGCACTGTCGTGACGCCGCGCAGCGGCCACGGCGCCAAGTGCCCAGCGCTCGTCGAGAAAGTTGGGTGCCGACCTGTCAATTGCGAAGTCGGACCCTGGACTACGTACTCGGAGTGCGACCCCGTGACGCTCAAGAAGACGCGCACGCGTGTCGTCACAAAGCCAGCCGACGGCGGCAAGGTGTGCCCTGCGCTTGTCGACGACGCTGCGTGCAACGTCCCGGTCGACTGCGTCGTTGGCGACTGGGGCGCGTACTCGAACTGCGACGTGTACGCGAACCGGCGCACGCGCAAGCGGTCGATTGTGGTCGCACCGGCGCGCGGCGGCAAGGCGTGTCCACCACTCGAAGACACAGCCGAGTGCGAGGACCGCGCCTGCGTCGTCAGCGGCTGGCGTCCGTATTCGGCCTGCGACGCATACACAGGCACGCGCACGCGGTCGCGCACGGTCGTCAAGCCCGCGACGGGCAAAGGCGCAGCGTGCCCTCCGCTGACAGAGACTGCGAGCTGCGCAGCCGTGAACTGCGGTGTCACGGGATGGACAGACTGGTCCGAGTGCAGCTCCGAGACGTCGAGCCAGAGCCGCACACGCACTGTCCGCGTACCTGCCGCATACGGTGGCAAGCCGTGTCCCGAACTCAAGCAGGAGCGCAGCTGCCGACCGGACCAAAAGTGTCTCGCAGGCAACTGGACCGAGTGGTCGATCTGCGACGACGTGACGCCGACGCGCGTGCGCACGCGCGTGATTGTGCAAGAGCCCTACAGCGCAGCGTACGCAACGTCGTCAGCGTACTCGGCGTATGACGCCGCACAAACGTGTCCCGTGCTGCGCGAGGAGCAACCGTGCGAGGCTGTGAACTGCACGGTTTCGGACTGGAGCGACTGGTCTGAGTGCTCGACGACTGCGCCGTTTGTGCGCACGCAGAAGCGCATAGTGTTGCAACCCGCCGTGCGCGGCGGCGAGCCGTGTCCGGACGTGCTGACCCAGGAAGAGCGGTGTCCCGAAGTCGACTGTGCGGTCGGGAACTGGACTGACTGGTCCGTGTGTACGCTCGATACACCGACAACGAGTCGCACGCGCGTCATCGTGACCGAGCCAGCGTACGGTGGCAGCGAGTGTCCGTGGGTGATGGAGGAGGTCGCGTGTCCCCCCGTGAACTGCGTCATGTCGAGCTGGACCGACTGGAGTGAGTGCACGGCCGCGACGCCAACACAGAGCCGTTCGCGGACCGTACTCCAAGAGCCGCGGCGTTACGGCACGAGCTGCAGCGCTACGGTCGAAACGGTCGAGTGTCCCGGGATCGACTGCGTTGTGAGCGACTGGAGCGCATGGGGCGCCTGTGACGCTGCGAGCCAGAACAAGACGCGCACGCGGGAGATCGTGCAGGACGTCGTGCGGAACGGCACCGAGTGCGAGCCACTGAGCGAGCAGGCGCCATGTGATCCCGTGCCGTGCGTGCTCGACGACGAGTGGTCAAACTGGTCGCCATGTGACGCCGTCACGCAGCGCAAATACAAGCGCCGCGGCGTCGTGCAAGAGCCCAAGTACGGCGGCACGAGCTGCGACGAGACGCTCATCTCAGCGCCGTGCGACCCAGTGCACTGCAAGCTATCGGGCTGGAGCGACTACGGCGCATGTGACGCGCGCACGGGCCAGCGCACGCGCAGTCGGACAGTCGACGTTGAGCCGCTGTACAACGGCACAACATGCGAGCCACTGACGCAGGACAAGCCGTGCGACCCCGTGGCGTGCGTCGTCAGCGAGTGGGACGACTGGAGCACTTGCGACGGCGATGACGATGTGAGCCACCGAACGCGAATCGTCACGCAGCCGCCATTGTACGACGGCGCACCGTGTCCATCGCTCACTGACGACAAGCCGTGTCCGCCTGTGAACTGCGACGTCGGGGTTTGGACCGACTGGAGCAGCTGCGACGAGCGCACGGGCAACCGCACGCGCACGCGTGAGGTGAAGACTGCGAGCCGTCACGGCGGTGCCGAGTGCCCGCACGTCGTCGAGTTCACGCCGTGCGACCCAGTGCCGTGTGTACTCGGGGACTGGAGTGAGTATGGCAGCTGCGACGCCACGGCATGGACGAAGACGAAGACGCGGCCGGTGGTGCAGCCGCCCAAGTACGGCGGCACGCCGTGCGAAGCGACCGAGAACGCACTCATGTGCGATCCGATCGACTGCGTCGTGTCGTCGTGGGGCTCGTGGTCGTCGTGCGACTTTGGCGAGGGCGTGAAGACGCACACACGGAGCGTCGAGACGACTGCGCAGTACGGCGGCAAGGCGTGTCCGGCCCTCACTGAGACGAATGTGTGCGACCCGATCGACTGCACGATGGGCGAATGGACCGCCTGGAGCACCTGCACCGACACGAGCGCGACCAAGGTGCGCACGCGCGGCGTCGCGCAACCGCCGATGTTCAACGGCAAGCCGTGCGAGGCGACGCGTGAAGAGGTGCCGTGCGAAGCCGTGAACTGTGTCGTCGACGAGTGGACGGCGTGGGCGCCATGTGATGCGTCGAGCGGCAAGAAGCGCCGCACACGCGACGTCGTGACACGGCCATTACGCGGCGGCACGCCGTGTGCAATGCTCGAGGACCTTGCAGTGTGCGACCCGGTCGACTGCGTCGTCGGCGAGTGGGCGACCGATTGGAGCAGCTGCGACGCATCGACGGGCAAGAAGACAAAGACGCGGCCCGTGACGCAGCAGCCGCTGTACAGCGGCAAGGAATGTCCCGCCACGACGATCGAGATGAACTGCGACCCAGTGGACTGCACGACGAGTGACTGGGGTGCCTGGGCGTCATGTGATGCCACCAGCGGCCTCAAGACACGCACGCGCACGATCATGCAAGTCGACCTGTATGGCGGCGCCGAGTGCCCGAGCCTCACGGACGTCGCTGTGTGCGACCCCGTTTCGTGCGCTACGAGTGCCTGGAGCGCCTGGACACTTTGCACGGACACGACGCCGACGGCGACACAGACGCGCGAAGTGACGCAGCCGGCGTTGTACGGCGGCGCGAGCTGCGATGTGCTGACCGCCACGCGTGTGTGTCCACCCGTCGACTGCGTGCTCGGCGAGTGGACGGACTGGACGAGCTATGACGAGGCCACGGGCATCCGCACGCGCACACGCGCTGTGCTGCAGGACGCAGTGCGTGGCGGCCAGTCGTGCGAGCACGTGACCGAGACCGAGCGCGCGCCGCCCGTGAACTGCCGCGTCTCGGCCTGGACAGCGTTTGGACCGTGCAACCCCGTGACGGGCCGCAAGACCCAGACGCGCGCGATCGAGCAGATTGCACGATTCGGCGGGCTTGAGTGCCCTGCACTGAGTCAGGACGCGCTGTGCGACCCCGTGTTCTGTATCGTGAGCGACTGGAACGACTACGGCCGCTGCGATGCTGCGAGCGGCATGAAGCGGCGCGAGCGATCCGTGCTCCAACAGCCGCGCTACGGCGGCGCCGCATGTCCGAGCCTCGAAGACTATAGCAGTTGCGACCCGGTGCACTGCGTGCCGGGCGACTGGACGCCGTGGTCGCCGTGCGACAGCTACGGGTCGAAGACGCGCACGCGTGCAGTTGCGCAGCCCGCACTGTACGGTGGTAACGCGTGTCCGCCGCTGACCGAGTACGATCGGTGCGCACCCGTCGCGTGTGTGCTCGGCGACTGGACCGCGTGGACGTGCAACGCTGCGACAGCGCAGAAGACGCGCACGCGTCCGGTGGTCGTGGAACCACGCTTTGGCGGCCCAGAGTGCAGCGCGACGGTCGAGACCGCGCCGTGCGACCCCGTGAGCTGCGTCGTCGGTAGCTGGGGGCCGTACAGCGCCTGTGACGCGGCGACAAAGAAACAGACGCGCACGCGCGCAGTCGTCACGCCGGCGCAGTTTGGCGGCGTCGCGTGTTCGCTGCCGCTCACCGAGACGATCGCGTGCTCCACAACGCCTGTCAACTGCGTGACAACCGCGTGGTCGGCGTGGTCCAAGTGCCGCGACCGCACTGGCACGCGATTCCGCTTGCGCAGTGTCGTCACGCAGCCGCTGAACGGCGGGAAGGCTTGTCCTGCGCTCAAAGACGAGGCCTCGTGCGCGTATCTGCAGTGCACGATGGGCCAGTGGAGCGACTGGTCCGACGGCTGCGACGAGTTGGGACTTCAGACGCGCACGCGCAAGATCCTGGACGACCCGTACACGGCGATCTCGGTTTGTCCGATTACAGTCGACGCGCGCGAGTGTCAGTACTCGCCTGTGGCAAACGACTACTACTCGGCATCGGCGTACGCGTCGCTGCTCGCGGTCGACGACGACACGCAGGTCGATGCCCAGGCGTTTGCGTAGATGCTCGTTCGATCGTCTTACTCTTAGCTAATGTCCTGCTTCTGTAGTCGTAGCGTCATCCTGCATCTCTCGACGTCGCCTCGATCGACCTCTCTGCTTTCGTCATTTACTTTGGGATCATCTGTGTTTGATAAACTCACTAATGTGACCCAGTCGATTGACCCATTCAACCTAATATCCACGAAGTGTCTACTACAATAGTATCCTTTGTTCATTTGACCCATACATTGTATCGAAAATATATCACCAAGTCGACTAGCTCCCAAATTAGCCAATAATGAGGAAAATAATCAAACTTGCAATACAGTACAAACTCAACACCGTACAAAAGCAAGACTGCTTTGCTTTTGTAAGGCGAAACAGCACAAATCCGATCAATGCACTTGCAAGCTGTAGCACCAAAACAAATCAGTACATAAAATGTAACCAACAATCTGTACGATATTTTTTCGGAGTTCATGCCACACAATCTTACGCGTCCGACTACTGCGTCCCCGCTGCTTTGAGTGCTACTTGGAGCTTATAGAGCGCTTCAGCAGCTGTCGGTCGCTCGCTCGGGTCGACTGCGACACACGACTCGCCGAGCGCACGTAGCTCGGGTGTAACACTGTCGCTAAAGTCGACGCGCAGACGACCCATCGACACGAGCTGCAGGATCGCAGTGTCTGTGAGCTTCTGTCCCGAGTCGGCGTGCTTTGCGTGTGCATACGGCAACAAGTGCGAGTCGAGCTCCGACAACACAACGCCGAATGAAAAAATGTCGGACTTTTCATCGTACTTTTCGCCGAGCATGACTTCCGGCGCCATCCAGAGCGACGTGCCAACGCCAGCTGTCATCGTCGCATCCGACTGCTCTCGCGAGACGCCAAAGTCCGTCAGCTTGGCATTCAGTTGCGTATCCAGCAGAATGTTCTTGGACTTGAGGTCACGATGGAGCACAATTGGCTGGAGTGAGTGAAGGTACGTGAGCGCATGGACGACATGGAGTGCGATCCGGATTTTATCCGAATCAAACCCACGCCGTCGCTGCTCCTGGACTTCGAACCGCATGAGTAAAGTGCGCACATCGCCGCCGGCCATGAATTCGCTAAGTACGCAGACATCACTCAGTGCGTCCCACGCAACGCCAACAAATGTGACAATTCGCTCGTGCTCGAGCGTTGCCATAAGTTTCACTTCGCAAAAGAAACTCTCGATGTGTTTCAAATCTTTCCGCGTCGCGGGGAGCAACTTTTTAATTGCAACTGTCGTTGCCTTATACGTTCCGCGGTACACTTCGCCAAACCCGCCGCGCGCCAAGAGAGCCAGCGTTGTGACTTTTTCGAGCGGAATGCGTGCTGCCGTGATGACGTCGTCATCCCAGACATTCGAGCCAGTGCGATTCGAACAACTAGGGACCAGACCGTCTGGCAGCATGCGCGACGTGTCGAGTGTTTCAAAGTCCGCGGTTAAAGACCCAGTTGGTGCTTTGCGATGCTTGTTGTTGACGGATGATGACGTCCGTGCTGACGTCGACGTTGACGACGACCGTCGCAAGCGTCGGTACCAAATCGCAAACGCAGCGACCAGGAGCGCAATTGCGACAGCACCGACGACGAGCCCGACGATTGCGCCAATTGGGAGACTGTGGGGCGGTTTGTTCTCTCTAGTGTCTGCAGTGCCTGTGTTTATAGGAGTGTTTGTATGCGTGAATGACAGGGGGGAGGTCGACCAGAGAGTGTCTACTTACTTGTGCGTCGTTAAGTGCGTGCGTACCTTTTGCAATCGTCTCAACGCTATTGGTGCTACTGGGAGACAATGATGTTGGTGGGCTTGGAAGCACAAGTGCTGGTGATGGCGGCAGTGGCGCCGCTTTGTTGTTGTTTGGTGTTGCGAGCGGTGACGGCGACGGCGTTTGCTTGTTGAGGCCTGCGTTCTCTTTCAGACTGTCGACGACGGCTTTCGAGATCGCCTGTGTGGATGCGATCCATTACATAACGATGGTGATATACATACGATGAGTGTGTGTGAGAGTGAGAGGCAGTACGAGTGTGAAGAAAGATAGCGAGCGATTGTATCGCACCGTGTCGTTCTTGGAGTTGAGTGCGTCAGTGAACGACGCCATCGCGAACGATCGCTCGTGCCGCGACAATCACGTGCGTATGTGGTGCGCTCCGCTCTTGCTGCTGTCGTTGCTGCAGCTGTTGCTGTTGACGTTAAAAGACTGCGAGACGTGGCGACTCCGACCTGCTTGTATGCGGCCGTGAGTGGTCAAATAGAGCGCTGCAGACACTTAGTGCACGTGGCCAGGAAGTGCGTCGCTCGAGGAAGAGCTTGACCACCTCAATGTCGATCGATGGAACTGCCAACAATGGAGCTGCTCGCTTGAGCACTGACACTTGTGCTGGGCGGATGCAAAATGGTGTGGCGCACACGAACAGCTCAAATCATGCTCATCGCTCTCACATCGATTGCACCTGCAGCTCTTCGGTTACGTACTCAAACACAACAGTACGCAATGAAATTGAGACATTACACGAGAGTCTGCGACTCTACGCGAATCCCACCCGAAAACGCAGAAAGAGAGTCAGCAACCTGATTTTCCAACGTCTTGCACTGACTTCTTCCTCGTATCCAATGGCAATGACGCTTGCTCCGACAGCAACGCCAGCAGCTCAAGCCGAATGACACTGGTGTCTCAAATAAAGAGATGCATTTGCAGAGCGAGCTCTGTAAGGCGTGAGGAACTTGGTACAAGTACAATACACAACGCAAGACGCTCGCCAGTCAATTACAAGTAACAGATACACAGCGAATTCATTTGCAACACACAGCAGAAGCGGCAGATTCGACGGCTCGAGTCCGTTGTCAACGCATCTACACACGGCGAGCTTTCGCCTTGCACTTCTTCGTTGCGCTCGGCTTGGGCGTCGACGTCGATGGTGCACTCGGCTTGGGCGTCGTCGATGGTGCACTCGGCTTGGGCGTCGTCGATGGTGCAGTCGTCGGGTACTCATCATCATCGGCATCATCCGCGACAGGAGCAGCAGTCGTCGGCTTTGGTGCCCTCGTCGTCGCCGTTGGCTTTGGCGCCGTCGTAGTAGCCAAACCACCACCTCCGGCCGCCTTGCCGCCCTTGAGGTACACGCAGTTTGTGTACACTTGCCACGGTTCACCCTGGAGACCGATCCAGTAGATCGTAAACTTGCTCGCACCGCTACACTTGGCCGCGTCAATCGGCACTTTGGCGGTCGGGTACTTGGTGCTGCAGTCCTCATTGTATGCGAGCTTGTTGTCGTCGCACCAGAGCTCGCACGGTCCAGGGTGCGAGAAGCCCGAGAACGTGATTGCGTCCGTTGGCATCGTTGCGAGTTTCGTCTCATCCTTGATCGTGTAGCCGCACTCTTTGTTGATCGAGCTCTCGTACATCTTTTGGTTCTTCAAGATAAAGTCCCGGAGCGTCGGTGCCGCCGTCGATGGAAAGTTGGCGCTAAAGTACTTGATCGCACCTGTTGGGCCGTAGCCAAACTTGCTGTTGTCCATTGGCCCGAAGATCGTGTTGTTCACTTCGCTGATATAGCCGTTCATGGGATAGCCCGACGTCCAGACTGCAGCTGGCTCGACGATGTTGCCATGCGCCGACACGGCCGTCATTGATGCGAGCAGGAGCGCGCCAGTCGTCGCGAATACGTTCATAGTGAGGAGTCCGTAGTAGGAGCTGCTGCTGTGGTAGGGTGGGCGAGAGTGCGAGAGTTGCGGAATGGAGTTGCTGTCGATGCGAGCTCTAGCAGGAGCTCACATGCGCACACACACGCTCTCCCTTTGTCCTTGATGTTTACAGGCAGTTCGTTTGCTTGCAGCCACTCACCACGACGCTCACCTCACTGCAAACCCAGCTGGTAATGAGCAAACTGTGCTGAATATGAACATATAGATTGCAAATGAACGTATTCGTTGCACTCGCATACAACTGTTCATATAAAATGTTTACACACATTTGGATTGCAGTTGAACATCATAAATTCGTATTTTTTGCAATGTAACTCAGCCAGAACCAGGACAGCACTGACTTGATAAACGTTCCGACGCACCAGATGGTGATCACTTGGCGACACGTGCGTCGCCGTAATCGCTGCCGAATCAACGACGGTCGAAGGTCGATGCGAGTAGCAGCAGTGGATGACCAGATTAGTCCGTCGACTCGCTGCGCCACATGCCACCTTTACGGCCACCTGGCGCTCCGGAAGAGCCCTCGCGCAGCGACCAAGTGACGACGACAGAGCGACTGCACAAGAGCGAGCACTTTGTAATGCGCGCACAGCGACTAGCACGTCGGCTTCGAACTGCGTGTGCGTCGCTCGAGCCTTCGACGCTCGTGCAACAAGCATGTCAAAGTCCTTCCCACCGCTGTCGACACGCATCCGCATCACAAAATGGGGAGCCGATAATGTGCCATTGGGGTGTCGACGCCGCGGTACTCCAGCACTAGTCGCGGCGTCCGCTAGCGCGCGGCCCGACATCATATTCACCGTCACTACAGCTACAGTGGATATATACGCAGATGGATCAACCGGAGCTGCGCGCGGCCGCAGCATTGTTTTGCATGCTCGGCGACTGCGAGCTCTTATCATGACGAACACGTAGCTCAAGCACGTCGTCGCGACTTGCTCTGTAGACCCCAATAGAACGATTTTCGACGCGCACACAATCGATGACGCCGTCGACATTGCGAAGATCAGCAGCGACAACGGGCCGCTAGCTGCACCCCCGCTTAGCAGCAACGAACTCACACGAGTCGTTGCAGGCAGCGCATTCGCGTTCGTATCTTTTGTAATCTCTGTGTGGCACGAGTTCGAGCCTTGCTCGCGAGTGGCGAATCCAGTCAGCATGAAAATGTCACTCGATGCCGACGACGACAGTGTGTCGACTCGCACGCCGCGCATTAAAACGTTGGCTTACTGTGCGAGCGTCAGACGCCTGTACATCTGGTCATGCTCAGCACGTAACACAACAGTGACAATGCGGACGTCTCTTCCTTTGGTGTCCTTTTCTCAAAACTCGGCATGCAAGAGCTACCGAGCGTGTATGTAGCTATCAAAAGCGACGTCCCTAATACAGAGCTACCGCTCATGGTCGCACATGGAGCTCTCAAGCACTGCACGTAGCACACTTTCGCCATTGCGCCGCGCGATCGACCTGCTGACACGACAGCGTGTCTATTTCGGGTCAGCGAGGACAGACTCACTTGTTCGACTAGTGATCTCGAAGTGGACGCATAGAAGGCATCCGTACAAGCAGGCAGGTGTCTCGGTGGCGCTTGTATTGGGCGATGATTCGGGCTGTCGTGATGACGAGGGATAATGAAGCAAGAAGCGTGAGCTGCAGTCAAACGATGTGACTCATATAAGACGCGTGCTTGATGAGTCTCATGACGCACAGCCGCAAGCAGCAGGCGCTCACGTTGACTCGGTCATCACAATTGCGCAGACAGACCGACGACATATCATATCAGACGACTCGAAGACTTGAAGCTCGGTGAATCGCCAATTCGTGTAATGCAAGTTGAGAGGATCATCGAGCTCTGAAATGTGTAGGAATATGCACCTCTGTGGCCTGTAGCTTTCAGAAATATGCAATTCAAACACAAAACGCCAGTCCATGTGGTGGCTAAGGAGATGGGCCAATCTTAATGCTGTGTTTTGTCAATAGTGCAAGTCTGCATGTTCTGATACCCTTCAAATAAGTTCATTTGGTAATCCTCTCGTTTGTCTGCCTAAACCAGAATAGCCAACAAAGCCTCGGAAAATCGATGCGACCCGTCTCGACAATATACGCGAGACGCTCTCGCGCGAGCAGATACGCAATGAAATCGAACGTGCGCAGTCGCAATACCACATCACCAAGTCGGCAGGACGAGGCAGGAAGCGCGCCAAGTCGCTATTCGCGCGCTCACCTCCTCCTCTCGTTCCCCTCGGTCACGTGCCCCCACTCGCTGCACCAACACAAACACCATAAACGCAGCTCGTTGAGGAGCGCGACAGCCGCTCTCGATCGCCGTCTACCCGACTCGCTTCGCACACATACACACAAACGCGAGCAGCGCCGCTTCGCAATGAGCCACTTCAACAGCACACGCCACGCGCGACGTGCAGCACGGATACTACTCCTGCTGCTGCCACTACTCGCAACGCTTGTATCGCTGCTACAACCACAGCCCACATTCGCAGCCCTCGACGTCCCAGCGATGCTCTACAGCAACCGCGAACAGGGCAAGTACGCACCACTCACACTCGTTCCGCCTACGCCATTGCCACCATCGCTCCAGTCGCGACTCGCTAGTGTCGGTACCAAAATCGACTTTGCAATGCTCTCGCCGCCGCTGCAACGCGCGTTGCTCTGGGACGCCGGGCTCGTCCTCAACTCGCCTGGAACGCAGTACGTGCAGCTCCGGACCCGATGCGGCAAGACAATGGGCGACATCTTTGTTAGTAAAGACACGATTACACAAGTCGCCAACTGCTCGCTCGCAGTCTGCAACGCGCAGATCCTCGCGTTTGCGTTTCCGAATTGCTCGGCGACAGCAGTTGCGCCGCAGACGCGCTGCGCAGTTGCGATCGACGATGCCGAGCGCGCGGCTGTCCAAGTCAAGACTGCGAGTACGCTGTGGTCCGAAGAGGGCGTCGTCGAAGACGCGACCGACTTTCGGCTGTTTGTATATGACATTGGACCGAGTGGTCCCAATGGCTCCAACACGACGCTCTATACGCTCAACCAGCTCCCGACGTTTGCGCTCCGGAGCGAACGCACGTGCCCAAACAAAGCGATAGCGTTTGTTGTGCCGTGCCAAGCGCTTGCTTTGTCACAATCGACTTCTCTCTCCCTACGAACTACAAATATGGTACACCCAGTCAATGGGTTTCAGCCAACTGATATGTTACAAACGACCACTATGTTACAAACGGCCACAACCAGCGATGCCAGTAACGACGCAGCAACCGCGACACTCGACTCGGGCACGTGGTGCATCCCGACGCCTGGGCACCTCGCACTGCTCTGGCTCGCTGCTGAACTCGAAGCGCCAGCGCGTGCAGCGGAGCACCGCAAGTGGGTCCAGATCGCGACAGTGTTCATCGCGCTGTTTGCGCTCGCGAGTCTCGTTGGCGTCGGGTTTGCATCGCGCGCGTGGTCGCGGAGGGCTACGAAAATGATGGCGTCAACCTCGTCAGCAGCTTCGCAATCATCCGTTGCCGACAACGACAACGACAACGCGCGGGTGTCGGCTGCTGAACCGCTCGCAGTTGGGTCGCAGCCTTACTATGCAATACTGCCAAGTCGCAGTGGTGGGGATGATGACGCCATCAGTTTCGATAATGACGCAATCAAGCCATTGCACCAGCGAACGACACTACTCGAAACAAACATATCAGCTGCTGACGTCGCGCGCGTCAACACTACGTTGATTACGCAATCCACTGAACTCGCAGCATTTGTATCCGACAACGAACTCCTTGTTTGCGCAATCGCGTTTGAATCGCTCGCCCTCGAAGACCTCATTGCACGCGGTGCAAGCGGCGAAGTCTGGCGAGGCCACTATTCGGGGCAACCCGTTGCAGTCAAGCGGCTCGTTGGCGATTTGCGACATGACGTGCGCGCGCTCGAATTGTTTACGCGCGAGATCCGGCTCGCATCGGCGCTTGAACACGCAAACATCGTGACATTTGTCGGTGTCACGTGGCGCACGCTCTTTGAGTTGTCGATGGTCTCGGAGCTGTTACCAGCTGGCGACCTCGCGCAGTTCCTTCAGGGTCAAGAGAGCCGGACGCTAACGTGGCACCGCGAGAAGCGCGCGATTGCAGCCGACATTGCCAATGCGCTCGTGTACTTGCACTCATTGCGTCCCGTCATCATCCACCGAGACCTCAAGTCGTTGAACGTCTTGTTGACGCAGTCGTGCGACGCAAAGCTCAGCGACTTTGGCTTGAGCCGCGAACGGTCGATTGACGAGACGATGACGATG
>JAADWX010000673.1:0-16343 GCA_023336405.1 Globisporangium echinulatum | reverse complement strand
GTGCACGTCGATGAAAAGTGGTTCTTCGTACACAAGGTCTCCTCGTCCTTCATCCTCTCGCGCGATGAGCAGCCACCACATCTGTCGTGTACGAGCAAGCGCTTCATCACAAAGGTGATGTTCTTGGCGGCCGAGGCTTGCCCGCGCTACGACTACGCACGAAAGCACGGCTTCGACGGAAAAATCGGCATCTTTCCTATCGTACAGCAGCGCATCGCGCAGCGAACGACGCAGAACCAGACGAGAGGCGAGCTCATCACGGTGCCGCTCAGTGTCGACAAGGACGTGTACGCAAGTCTGCTTAGGAGCGGAGTCATCCCAGCGATCAAGGCAAAGTGGCCAGGTCAGTTACGCGCTTACCATGCGCGAGCACGTGCATGTGATTGTGTCTTAGGTGCAGTGTATTGTGTGTGCACATGCACTCGCAGCAAGGCAATATGGCAGCAGCAGGACAACGCGACTCCGCACGTGTTGGCCGAGCGCGTGGCGCTCGAGGCGAGCGTTGATGACTGGGATGTGCGTGTGAAGCAGCAGCCACCTATGTCACCGGACATGAACGTTCTCGATCTAGGCTTCTTTCACGCCATCCAGACGTTGCAGCACCAGAAGAATGCACACTCGGTTCCTGAACTAGTGAAAGCTGTGCAGACTGCGTTTGCTGAGATGGAGGTCAGCACACTAGAGAAGTGCTTCCTCACATTGCAGGCTATCATGGAGCAAGCCATGCTTGCGGGCGGCGGCAACGATTACGCTCTACCGCGCGTCAAAAGCGCCCATTTTCGAAATGGCGTTTTCTCTCACCTTTAGTTTGCTCGGTGAGGCTTGTGGCAGCAAAAAGCGCTTTAAATGCCGCGGATTTGTACTTACACGTAGGCTTTATTCAGTAAATCTGATCAATATTTTTATGGTCTGATGTGATTGGGTGAAATCGGCTTTGCAAGCCTAATAAACCTTGGTCAATTCTAAAATTCATTGCTCGAAAGGATGGCAGCGGATGCGCCCAGCTTGACAATAAAAATAGAGCAAATCGCGAGCTTTGCATACCTTACTATTGACGGAATATCGCTTTTTAGCCGCCATGACACGAAGATTTGAAAATAAACCATGAAAAAATAGATAACAAAAGTTGGCTTTTGGCATGGATCGACGCTCAATTCGAAAGCAGCAAAATTACGCTTTGTGCTCCGCGAATAGCTATTCATTTGAGTAAAACACTGACGAAAATCACACATTTGCGTCGCGAGTTATCACGTCAAAACCAAATTGCACATTTCTTTATGGGACAGAGGGAGTAGGTAATTTACGCTCGACTGAATAAGTATAGTAACTTCTGTATGCACGGTCTATTTAAGAGGTGCCTATTCCCACCTCGAAATTTGGCTCAAGTAGCCAAAAAAACATTCTCCAATTAAAGTCGTCGCTTGAGGATTGCGCCATTCAGGTGCCGCTCACGCCATTCTCGCGGAGCTGGCTCGCCCACCGTGGGGTATCCCTGGAAATTGCTGGTGAATGGCCGATTACAGCCTTGGTCGTTGTTAAGGGGACTAAAACATGCACGACTTGATCGCGCTGCGCATGCACTCGTCTTGTCATGATTGTGCTGCGATACATATCATCAGTCGACTAAAAATGATGAAACCCTCCGGAATGTTCAATATACTTTGTTTTGACTTTGTGAGATTCAAGAGTAGTCGAATTATGTGCGTGCGATAGCTGCTGATGTCACCAAGACGAAGGTGTTGAGAATAAAATGGCGTTGGATGACGAAGTTTGAGTCTACTACGTATTTTCCTTGTCGACTACGCTACAGAACATAGGTTTTGTCTCTGTGTTTGTGGCATTGCTGTTGCCTGTTGCGGTTTATGCGTCCACGAATGATTCCATGATTAGCAGTATAACGCATTACTGATGATACCAACATCGTTTCCAATGTCGACCTGAATGATCTTGATCAGTCGCAAGCGTTACAGTTGTGTGTAGATGTTTGCTGCTTTCGCATAGCCATATTTCTATTTTGCACACTGGCAGTGGCGATTGTAAATCATGGGAACAAATCCATTTTTTATCAAGTCACCTAATCACAACAAAGTCTCAGTTTCGATAAAAATGAAATAATTCACTGTTGGTGAATCGGGAAATATACGCTCGACGGAATACGTACAGTAACTTCTGTATATGTGGTCAATACAACAACTGTCTGTTCCACCTCGAATGTGGTACACCATAAATAAGCATTAAACTTGGCACAAAAATATACATTTCTTTTGCAGAAACGAGCTGATTTTATGAATGATGCCTAATCATATCTCAATTTTATCAAATGATATATTTTAAGGATTCTTAATTATATAATTTATGCTCGACCGAATAAGTACTGACAGCTGCCTTTTCCCACATCAAAATTCTGCCTAAGTAGTATATCTTATTCTATCTTATGCGTGCTTCTGACGATCAATTCTTTTTGTTGTCGATTTGTATGTAAATCGCATGGAATGCAAAAGTCAAGTACAACTGGATTCATGCATTTCGTCTTCGACTTTGTATGTGAATTACAAATAAGATAAACACGAGCGACGACAACAAGCGCAAGCACCGAACGAGCGAGTCGCGGAACGAACTTCGCGCGCACGAGTGAATCGAGCACCGCAGCAGCAACCAGCAGCAGCGGTGTGTTCGAGCGTGTGGCGCTCTGCAGCCATCTCATCGCTCTTCCCTCAATCACCCTCTTATCGCAAACTCCAGCAATCGTTAGCTGCTGAGCAGCTCCAGCCGCCAACGAGCAGCTACACAACACTGCCAACCATCACACACAGTAGCAGTATGTACCTCTTCGCCGCACTCGCGCTCGATGAAGCAACAGCACAACCGACCATGTCGCCACAGTCGACAGTCGACGTCAAGATGCTCTGGACAACGATCGCAGCCGTCGTGATCTGGATCTCGACAATTGCTACTGGCATGACGATGCTCAGTCTGCGACGCAATTGGGATCTCCAGGTCTCGAGCGTTCGGTGGCTCTTCTTCTTCTTCTTTGTCTACCTCTTCCTCTGGTGCCTCTCGCGCTCGGCGTACTTTGTCTGGATGCTCTGCCTTCCAGACCGCGAGGTCCAGGACATGAGCGCCGACGACCCGCTCCGCAGTGGCGACATCGACCGCCTCGGCATCCACGCCGTCGTGCTGCTCCGCGAAGCGCGCACAGGCTGGGTCGCTGCGATGCTCTGCTTTGGCGACGCCGCGCTCTTTGGCGTTGCGCTCTGGATGTTTCCACTGACATACGAGCTGTCGACGATCGCAACCAAGTCGATGGACCGCGGCGTCGTGAAAGAGCGCGCGCGCATACGGCTGTACTACTGGACCGTCCACACGCTGTTGCTTGCGTTCGTCGCGCTCGAAGCGACAGTCGCAGTCGCGTACGGTGGCTACACAAAGCAGACGCGCATGTGCTTGATCGGGATCTACTGCGTCCAGTTCGCGAGCCTCGCGTACATGGTCACGCTGCTTGTGCTGCTCAAGCTTAGGGGCCGCAAGTACGAGACTGTGCACGGTGTGTTTGTCGCGTCGCCCGTGTACCAACGCCTGAAGCGCATCATGTGCGTCTACGCACTCTTCTCGTTCCAGTTCCAGCTCTCGAGCGTCGTGCTATACGTAACGGATTCGCGCGACCGCATCGTGTTGAACTACATTGGCGTCAGCATCATCGTGTACCAGGCGACAGGTCTCGCACTCGCGGTTACGACAAGCTGCAGTCAGGCATGCGTGCTCGACATGTGCGGTTGCTGCTTGCCCGATGACGTCGAAGCGCAGCTCGCAGCCCACATCCTGCAGGGCGAGCCGCCTTCGCCGCGCAACGGCGCTGGCACTGGCATTGGTCTCGGCTATGGCGACGCGCATCATGTGCTCGACCTGACCGAGCCGCCGCGCGTGAACCCGGTGTTTGTGTTCACGGACATTGAGTCGTCGAGTGCGCTTTGGGCGATCGGCGACGGCCACGTCATGCAGCGCGCGACCGAGTTGCACGACAACATTTTGCGCGCGGCGCTGACCAAGTACCGCGGGTACGAGATCACGACGGCCGGCGACGCGTTTCACTTGGCGTTCCATACGATCCGGGAAGCGACCGAGTACTGCCTCGACGTCCAGCTCCAGCTGTTGGTTGCGCACTGGCCAAAGGAACTGCATGGCCTCGTGCCGTCGACGCGCAAGCAGCGGTCCGGCCACCGGCTGATTTTTGGCGGCCTGCGCGTACGCATGGGCATCCACGACGCAGCCGACTCGGACGGCACGCTCGCGTGCAACACGCACGCCGTGACCGGCAAGATGACGTACACGGGCGCGTCGGAGGTCATTGCGAACGAAGTCGGCGACCTCGGTGACGGCGGCCAGATCCTCGTGACGCAGCGCGTCGCCGACTGGCTCACGATGTACGAAGACTTGGTCGCGATCGAGTGCCTCGTCGACCACGTCGGCGCGTACGCGATCCCACAGATCAATGCGTACCTGCAAGTGTACCAAGTCACGCCCGAGGTGCTCGCGGGCCGCAAGAAGGTCTTTTCCAAGCAGCTGCGCCGCCGTGCCGCGACGCTCTCGTTTGCTGGCGCGCCTGCGAGTCTCCACGGCGACAGCAGCGTGCTGGGCTTACCTGGCGCATCCGGTAGCTTGACTCGCGGCGCGCGCGTGCGGCTCCAGAGTCTCGACCAGCGTGCGATCGCGCGACACACGTCGCAGCGCAACTTTACGATCCCGCAGCGCATTGGGTACTACTCGCGCGCGACGAGCATGTGAGGATGATGGCTGTCGTGTCTATCTATTCGATTCGTGATGAGACCATCACACAACGATTATCAACCTCACGCCACTCGACTCGACACACACGAAGTCTCTGTATCGATTGTTCTTGAGTGTCAGCAACCGCCGAGTTGACCATCCATTCCGCACATTCTGCGACATCACGCCACGCACCATTACAGTGCGTCGTCATCCGTTGTATTGCTAGTAAAAAGTAGTAGTAGCAAGTAGCCAAGTAGCACCAAGTAATACGTTTGATAATTAATCATTCATTCTTTCCCACTTTGGTATGAACTCAGGGTGACGGTCAATTGATCTGCGCAAGCCTGCGCAAGCAACGAGCAGTCATTCATTCAGTCGAGAGACACAATGACAAACCGAGTGAGTGAACGAAGTGTGTTCGTTACTTTTGCGTATGCACCTGCATTGTGTGCTGTTCTTTGTCGTCTTGGACGAATGGACGAATGCAAGACGACGACGGACATGGCGGTGTTGATCATATGATATTGCCAAAAATGGACCTGTTTACTGTTCTTTGTCGCCTTTGACGAATGCAAGACATTCGACACATATATAACGATTTTTACTTTGGACATCTCAACTAGATTATTAACGTCTGAATCATTGGTCACTTCGTGCTGGGACTTCGGTTGAGCATGTACCACGATGAGTTGAGGAGCTACTTACAGGCTGATCCGACAATGTACAACACCTGCAAATATGCATTCTTGTTTCGCACAATTTTCATCCAAAATGAACAGGTAACAGAATCAACACATTTCCATATAGAATCAACAGGTAACAGAAACAATACGATCAAAGTTGCACTTCGATCCGATAGTTGACAAGCTACTGGATTAACTGAACTCACAACACCTGCAAATCTACCTATTTTTCCACACAATATCCATTCAGAATCTCAAGGTGGCATGTTACGACACACAACATTCTATTGCCAACTGGAACTAAATAGCAGCCGTAAAGCAGTTGCGAACCAAACATCATTACGACGCGTATCGACAACCACATTGCTTGCAACTTCCAATATTAATCAGAAGGTAGACAACTACACGAAACAAACCGAATCGCAAGTGCCAACAAGTACTGAAAGTCAAAAACAAGTCCTTTACAGACACGTGCACATAGCAGACGTCGATGCACTCTCGACGCTGCTGACTGACGTTTTCGTCACTGAAGTTGTAGACGCATGCGCGACTGAAACGCACACACAGGCAAAAATCTGATGCCTCTAGGCATCAGCTTACGCGGCGCAGTCGACCTTCTTGCCCTTGCCCTTGCCCTTGCTGCCCGTCGACGTCGCTGCCGGAGTCACCGCTGGCGCCTTGGTCACGTCCGTCTGCTTCGCCGGGTTCGATGGCGCCTGGGTCACTGGCGTCACTGGGGTAACTGGAGCCTTCGTGGCCGGGTTCGACGGTGCCTGGGTCGCCGGAGCAGTCGGCGCCTGCGTACCAGGGGCAGCCGGAGCCTGAGTCACTGGCGTAATCGGGGCCTTCGTGGCCGGGTTCGACGGTGCCTGGGTCGCCGGAGCAGTCGGTGCCTGTGTGGCGGGCGTGGTCGGCGCCTGCGTGGTCGGCGCCTGCGTGGCGGGCGTAGTCGGCGCCTGGGTCACTGGCGCCTGCGTCACAGGCGTCGACGCGCCGTCACCGGTCGGGATCGTGAGCTGCACGACGCCCGACGTGTCGGCGAGACCGAAGTAGTTCTCGTAGTCCGGCTGGTTGCCCTTCGTGTCGTACATCATGAACCAGTACGACGTCGGCTGCGACTTGGCCCACTGCGCGTAGTCGTTCAGGAACGACGACGCAACTTCCTTCGACGGCGAGTTGCCCGCCACCTGCGTCGCACCGCCGCGCGGCCAGCCGGTCTCGGTGATGTGCACCTTGCCACCTGGGTACTTGGTGTTGATCTCGGTCCACTGGTCCTTGAGCTTCTCGATCGGCGACTTGGAGCCCGGCGTGAAGAACGGGTAGATGTTCACACCAATGACGTCCGACGTCGCGGCGAGCGCTGCTGCGTCCGGCGCGCCGATCCACTCGTTGATGCGCTGGACTGAACCGATCTTGATGTTCGAGTTCGAGATGCACGTGCGGAGCTGCGCGATGTAGCCCGCGAGCTGCGAGCCAGAGAACGTGCCAAAGCCGCCGCTCATGAGGTTCTCGTTACCGACGTAGATCGCCTCGACGCTACCTGGGTTGCTCTTGGCACCGACGCACGCAGCGTCGAGCTCCTTCTGGATATCGCCGACGTTGCCCATCTGGATGCCGACCGAGATCTTGATGCCGGCCTTCGCGGCCTCCTGGATCGCGTTCACGCCAGCGAACTGCGCGTGGTACGTGCGCACGCCCGAGAAATACGTCTTGACCTGCGCAAAGTCCTTCTGGATCACGTCCGAATTGACCGAGCTGTGGTGCCACGGCGAGTAGCACACGCCGGTAGGCAGCGCGCCAGCGTCGGCGCTCGAGGCCACAGCGGCAAACAGCGCAATCGTTCCCATGACCTTTGGGCTCATCATTGTAGCTGCGTGGATCTGGATGTGTGGATGTGTGTGTGTGTGGAGTGGGAGGTAGTTGTCGCTGCTGCTGCTGTGGGCGGGAGCGAAGGAATTCAGAACTGCCAAGCGACTACCGTTGCGATCCGCATCATGTGAGCAGCGAGCAGCTCTCAAAGCAAAGGCGAGCAGCGCAACGACCGCAAAGGCGTTGCCCAGCCGTTGCGAGCCTTTACCAATCGCAACAAAGCCAGTCGACCTCAGAAGCCAGATTACGATCAGACGATTCGTTGCGTGAAACCATCTGGTTGGGATTTCAGTAACGACTGCATACTTTAAGCAAGTCAGCATTAGTGGCAAAACGGTTACGTGCTCATTTCGAGTACATTTGCGTAACTCCACTGGCTACTTTTTCACCTGTCGCTTGGTTGCCGACTGAATTCGAGCATCGAAGCTCACATGCAGCTTTGCGTGCGCTTTTGCTCCAACATGTGATCGAGTTCCTGACCACAGGCTCTCACACCCAGTCAGCCATACGTTGGGTTTGTTTGACGCTGTCGCTTTCGCACGACAGCATACAGCTGTGCGTGTGTCGCGCAAGTCGCATTCGAGCCAGCCAGAGCGAGCGACTTCATGAACAAGCGCCATGGCAAGAGTGCCTCTTGCTTCAGCGACACCCACACTCACTCACTCACAGCACGATCCGACGCTATCATTGTGAGCGAGCAAACCAATCGCCTTGTTCGTGCGTGCGCATGCGCTCGACGACAGGCAATCCAGAAGCGATCGCCGCGAACGATAGGAATCCGATGTCTTTGCTATCATCGTCTGATTGACAGACCGCATCTGTATCACCCACACACGCAAGTGGTATGCTATCAGGCACATGGACAACAAACACCCAAAGTCCGGTTCGCTGCACACGATTGGATTTTTCCAGTTCGCGGTTGATCGACAGCTTGTAACGCAGTGCAAAGTTTCCAAGCAGATGCGAGCAAGTACTGGTTCATTACAACACCTTGTTGCCTCTCGCTGCTTGTCATGCTGTCGGTCGTCACACGTGAGGAGCGCTGGCTCGCGTTGCTTACAAAGCTACAGCGCTCCATCTTCCGCCCTCGATGATTACATCCAGCTCGTACGAGATCGTCAACTCCATGCGGACCTACTACTACTCCAAGCGAGGTCAAGTCGCCTGGAATGACAACTGTGACCGCACTAAACCATGGACGAACAACAGTCGCCTCAGCAGGAGATACAAACAATAGCAGACACAGCAAGCGAGTCAATCACTTCACATATCGTACGTTGCTTGTACTACGTCTTTCATTTAGCACCGTCCGGTGTCTTGCCGGACCCCGCAATGTCTCGCCGTGTCTTGCAAAGTCTCGCCGTGTATTACAATATATTGCCACACCGTGCAATGTCTTGCCGCATCTTACAATGTCTACATGCACAATGTCGTGTATGCCGCTTAATGCAACCTTGCCGCACCATAAACCATCTAGATTTTCAAATGTCTTGCCGCAGAATGAATTGTTGTGTATTCGAAATCGGACATCTCATGTACTGTAAAAAGCCACATCGAATAAAATGAGAAAATGTGGCTAAATCAGAAGACAAACGCAATAAATGCCTCAAAGAAATGGAGGGAGCGAAGCAAACGTAGACTCTTGTCGACTGCCAAGCGAGCACAGCCAGCGGCTGCGGCGGGCCAAGCGACCGAAGTTTACTGTGCACCGTCCAGTATCATGCCGTGCCCTGCAATGTCTCGCCGTGTCTTGCAAAGTCTCGACGTGTATTACAATGTCTTACCACACCATGCAATGCCGTGCCACACCATGCAAAGCCTAGAGGAATCATGCTATGTCTTGCCGCACTATGTCGTGTTTGCCTTACAATGCCCTTCAAGACGCTTAATGTAACCTATCCACACAATACACCATATTGGATTACAAATGTCTTAACTAGTAGTGTTTTATAGGTAGGACATCACTTGCACTGTAAACAAGCCACATCGAATAAAATGAGAAAATGCGGTTAATGTACTCAAATCAGTAAATGTCTCAAAGAAACGGAGTGAGAGCAGCAAACGCAGACGATTGCCGACTTACATGGGAGTTTAGCGAGTTGCTGAATGTGCTTTAAGTAGGCGGGACAAGCATTGGCTCGACCAGGATGTCGTTTCTGTTGTTTCTTCTCTTGTGGCGAAAATGTGTCCGAAGAGATTTTTATGTAGTGACTTCTGATATTGTTGTGTTTTTTAACACTCTTCGGCCGCACAGGATTGAAATGATAAACGCGATTGGTTGCAGACGGGCGGATCTGGTGTATTTATGCTGAAGTGACGATCATCAGCAAAAGTTATATCGTCATGAACGCACTTTTGAACACAGTCGCACTGCTTGCCCTCGACAGGCGCGCCTCTATTCAAATGTCAAAAACAACCTCAATGGTCAGTGATGACAGTAGCATCACAGCTACCAGTATGTTCTGTAATTTTGCATGTAATATCCGCGCCCGAGTGACATTGATAATATGTAATAACATTGTAATTTGTCAAATGACAGCTTAATCTCGCGAGTACAAGTAGATAGGATGCAGTGATGGGCACCTAAACTGACTCTTATTGCGTACGAGGTTTGCTAAGAAATGTGTCCAGTTCCGTAGTGTTACTATGCGTTGCTTAATAAGGACAATGTTTAATTGTAGCAATTTAGATACGCAGACGTTCTGCTCAATTACGAAGAGGCTTTGGGTCTGCAACGTTGTATGTTGTGGTTGTGAGAATGAATAGCACCACGGAAGAATTTAAGGAAGTGTCCAGTTTTGCACGCTGGCGGATATTGCGTTTGTCGACACAGCTTAGATGAAATAAAGGAATGTATTATGGAAATTACACATGCCGTCCTGCTTATCCTCAGTACAGTTGCGTCAAGTGCTCGGAAGTAAACGACGTTTTTAACGAGGATGTAAACCAATACATTCTGCAACGTGCAAATAAATTTTTGATTGTGCCACCACAGCTGCATTGGAAAATATTACTGCTAATCCTCGGACCGACTTGGCGCCGTTTTCCAAGACCCTAAAGCTACTGCAAGACGATGCAGTGTGAGTATGTCGATGCGAAAAAGTACGTGCAGCAGTCGCTATTTTTAACTTTGAAGTGAGCGACTTTGAGCTCATATGGTGTGGTCCCAAACGTATACATTGTACAAGTGTACGAGCTTCAAACCAATGGCGTTATATTCAATCTCCATTGCGACACAGCTGTTGACATAATATAGGATATCGTTGTGCATGCTTGTACAGGCGACCACCTTTGCTGACCAGCAAAGGGTAGCTTTTAGCTTATAAGTGCCTCGCACGGTTGGGGCGTCATTGGAGCCGGCGGTCGTTATGTTTATTAACATGTCAGTGAACGCCAAGCATGCAATTGAACGTAACGCGCAAGCGGTCGTCAAGCGTTGTGTCTACGATATGACGTGCAGCGAGCTATCCAGCACATATGGGCCTCAACCGTTTCCGGCACGAAAGAGCGCGAGGGAAAATGACGAAGTGGGGTGATCCGAGCGGCGATCTCGCAGGGAATTTGCTGCTTATCCAGAAACGCACTAGCGAGTTCAACAACAACAACGTGTCCGTTATAAATTTGGTATGTTCCACTTCGGACGTTGAATAGACAGGTTGTATAATATGCATATTGCCACTTTGAGTTATCCTTCGTTTTCAACTCGTAACACACATTTAGTCATGCGCTACTTGTTGGCGATTAAAAGGAAGTTAATGTCTATGTGATGAGCAGCGCATTTCCTATGTGCAGATTTTGTGGTGTGTATAGCGAGCTGCCGCCGTTGTTAACTTGTTTAAATGCATATTTTTATAAGGATTCAAGAATCGCCTCTATTATGTAGCACTATTTAATATACCATATAAAGATATTAACCGACTCTCATGACAAGGTATACTTTTGTGGTGCGATTCTTGGATAGTAATATTGATTCTAATCTGTAACGGTCCATTTTGCATTTTGCAATTCTTTTCTGGACGAAATTGGCTATTTGTTACAGCAGCGTGTTTTAAGCATTAAACGGTCCGACATGCACTGAACGCGATAAACGGGACCAGTCCCTAAGAGGGTTGGCCGCATATCTACGGCGTCCACGCAGCGTTGACTGCTCGCACATCGGGCCTACTCGGCTCGACACGTAGACGAGTTTTGATTGGTTTAAATCGCTTGCTGGAGGAGATAAATAAGTTAATCCTATCTTGATTTACTCCAAATACTTTGTTGATTTCCTTTGTTGAATACGTAGTCCACGCGAATACAGAAAAATGGTGTTGGTGATGAGTTGGAAGGATCTATACTAATTGCGTGCACTGTGTGACTTTGTCATTTGGAATTTGTATGCGTCCTTGAAGCCACTGTCAAGCGACTTTTGTTGTGTGTGCGAGAGTTGTTCCATGCACACGAACCGTTTGCATGTGTCATTCGTCCACTGACGGGACACGCGACCACCACTACTACCGCAACTCGCACGCCCACCACTCTCCCAGCAACAGCAATGGCTCACGCGCAGGTACAGCTCGTGTGTCTTCCGCCGTCGCTCATGATCACGAGTGTGCCAAAGAACGCAAACGAGCACCCGTTTCACCTGTTCCTGGCATCATCATCAGCGGCGTATCCCAGCAGCAGCAGTAGCATTCACAGCGATGGCGACACGCTGTCGAGCAAGCAGCAGACATGTGCGCTGCTCATCCCAACGCTGCTCGAGTTGCTCTTTTACGCGCCTGTCGACGCGCCACAACGGTTCCTCAGCTATGTCGAGACGCAGCACGAGATCTCGATCGTGCTCGAGCAGCAGCTCCTACACAAGTTCCCACCCGGTGCGCTGCAGTACGAGCCAACGCAGTGGAAAGCGCTGCAGGTCGCATCTGCCGGTACCGGCGCGTTCCTCTCGCAGCTCGCAGTGCTCACTGAGCTCACGACGCAGCTCGCGCGTCACAACATCAGCGTCTTCCAGATCTCGACGTACCAGACCGACTACGGTGCGTAGTGTATCGTATTGTACTGTTGCAATCGGTGTCAGTACTGACTGTAACGCTTGTGTCGACTGTTTAGTGCTCGTAAAGGTCGAAGACCTTGCACCTGCGGTCGCGTGCCTCGAGGCGTTCTGCTACGTCGAGATGGAGAGCGGCGACGCGTTCAACGTCGACCCTGGGACCCCAACTCCGCCACAGCCAATCACACCGGTTGCGCCTGCACTGGACAGCAGCAGCACGAGCGAACTCGCAGTGCACGGACACTTGCTCAGTGTGCCCAATATCGATCTGTTCCTCGTACAGATCGACCGCACATATGTGCGGCACCACATGTACAGCCTCGTGCAGCTACTGTTTGGTAGCAGTAGTAGCGACCTGGATGTTACGGGTGGCAACCGGTTCCTCAGCTTCTCCGAGACCGGCGACGACGTCTCGGTCGTGACGTCCGACCGCGCATTCGTGACCGAGATGCAGGCGCTTGCAGCACGCGGCGACGCAGGCGTCATGGTCTCGCCAGATGCGTGGAAGGTCGTGCAGGTTGGCGACACGAGCCTCGGGTTCAACGAGACAGGCATCGTTGCTGGCCAGACGCGCGTGCTGCTGCGCGCGGGTACGATGGTCTTCTACCTCAGCACGTTCGCGACCGACTTTATGCTCATCAAAGAGGACGAGTGGGCCGATGCGCTGCCGATCCTGCGGTCCCACTTTCGCATCCTCGAGGGCCGCTTCGCGCCACTGCAGCCAAGCCCGTCGTTGTGTGTTGTTGCAGTAGAACCAAACTCGGCGTTAGATTCGGCGTTAGACGAGTTAGCGGTCGAGACAAAGGCTGAGATAACGACCGAGATAGATGCAGAGAAAGAGGCCGATACAGCTGCGTAGCGATGTGTGCTTGGGGGTAGATAGCGCGTCCCGACGACTGCGCGCAAAGCATATTTAAGCACATCATCACATCGTTCCGCATGTACACACATTGTCGCGTTGCGTTGCGACTGCAACGACTTCATGTGCTCTCCCCAATGTCGAAGGCATCGATCGTACTGACAGCAATTACAGTCGTAGCGTTCAGGAGCTGCTTGTCTGGACTGCAAGGAGCTGCAGTCTTGCCCCTTCGTCCCAGTAGCAACAGACACGAAACAGAGCGAAAGGCAAGAGCTGATGCATTCGACGCACGATCACGCTCGCTATTGTATGTCTGTCCTACGCAAGCGGAATGGCGTGCAGCTGGCCGATAGCTGCGGAGCTGAGCTAGCGACCACGAACAAATGCTGGTGATGCCACTACATGAGCGCAGACGACACCGTTGTCGCGTCGTACCGACTCGATCGAGTCCAACAAACTGACTAACCCAATCGCCACTTCCTCTCGATACTCAGCAGCCATAGCTCTACCACTTGGCGCGCAACTCGTTCGGGAACGCGCTGACAAACTGGCTCCACTTCTCGACGTGCGGGTGCTTCTTCAGCACGTCTTTGCCAATGACCTTGACCTTTTCAAACACCGTCGCGTCCTCCTTCGTTGGCGCCGCACCGTTCAAGAACGTGAGGGCAGCAAGGCGCTTGTCGAGGTCGTCGAGCGAGAGCTGCGTGGAAGTCGCGGTCGTGCTAACACTGTCAGCTTTGTCGTTGTGGATCTGCTCATCTGGCTTCATGGCCGGGAACAGCAGCACCTCCTTGATGTTGAACTTGTTCGACAGGAACATCGTGAGACGGTCAATGCCGCAGCCCCAGCCACCCGTGGGCGGCAAGCCGTACTCCATCGCAGTACAGAACGCTTCGTCGTGCGGCTGCGCCTCGTCGTCGCCCGCTGCAGCCTGCGCCATCTGCTCCAAAAAGCGCTCGCGCTGGACTTTCGGGTTGTTCAGCTCCGTGTACGCATTGCAGATCTCGGCGCCGGCAAGAAACAGCTCAAAGCGCTCGGTCAGACCCGCCTTCTCGCGGTGGTACTTGGCCAAAGGCGAGTTGTACACTGGCTGGTCCATGATGAAGAACGGCTTGGTCCAGTACTCGCGGTTGTCCTCGATGAAGTGGCCCACGAGCTTGTCGAGCAGCCGCGCGATCGACCGCGGCGCCGCGCACTCGAGGCCGTACTTGACCACCAACGCATCGAGGATCGGAAGACACTTGTCCGGGTCGTCAATCGGGATGGAGACGCCGGTCGCTTCTTCAACGGCCGGCACCATCTGCACGCGGCGGAACGGCGGCGTAAAGTCGATCGTCACAGGCGCTTCGCCGGCTTCGCGCTGGATCGTGATCGCGTAACTGCCCGTGATCGACTTGACCATTTCGGAGAACAGCTTCTCGGTCATGGCCATGATGTCGTGGTAGTCGGCGTACGCCATGTAGAACTCGCAGCTCGTGAACTCGGGGTTGTGCGTCAAGTCGATGCCTTCGTTCCGGAACTGCCGGCCGATCTCATACACGCGGTCCAAGCCACCGATCACGAGCTGCTTGAGGTACAGCTCCGGTGCGACGCGCATGAACAGGTTCATGTGCAGGTCGTTGTGGTACGTCACGAATGGCTTGGCGGTCGCACCACCGACGATCATGTTCATCATCGGCGTCTCGACTTCGAGGAACCGCTCGTCGTCGAGGAAGCGCCGGATAAAGTTGATGATCTGCGCGCGCGTTTCAAACACGCGGCGCGTCTCGTCGTTCAGGATCAAATCGAGGTACCGCTGGCGAAACCGCGTGTCCTGGCGCTGCAGGCCGTAGTGCGCCTTCGGGAGCATGTGGAGACACGGCGAGAGCAGTTGGAGGCGCGTCGGAAAGATCGAAAGCTCGCCCTTCTTCGACTTGCCCGGGTGACCCACGACGCCGACAATGTCGCCGCGACGGAGCACCGAGTGGATCTTCGCGAACGCTTCGGCATTCTCGTACGTGTCGATGCTCGACATGACTTGAATCTTGGCGCCGTCGGCGCGCAGGTCGTAGAACACGAGCTTGGCGCCCGATGCGCGCTTGCTGTGAATGCGGCCGGCGACCGAGACGACGACGCTCGCGTCGTGCGCACCAGCTTCAGCAGCGCCAAACTGCGCGTGGAACTCGGGCAGTGACGTCGAGACGTGGAACTTGTGCGGGTACGGGTTCACACCGTCGGCTTCGAGCTCCGCGAGCATCTTCTCGCGGTTCGCAAAGTACGCGGTCGGGTCGAGGTCGTCGTCGTCAGCCGCTGCGCTCGGCTTCTTCGGGCCGGCAGCAGCAGCTTTCTCGGCCTTGGCAGCAGCCTTCTCGGCCTTGGCCTGCGCGGCCTTCTCGGCCTTCATGCGGCGCTTGAGCTCGTTTTTGCTCAGCGCAACGTCGCCAGCAGGAGCGGCGACTGCCGGTGCAGCAGCGGCAGGAGCGGCCTCAGGTTCAGTGGCAGGCGGGTTCATCGCTTCGATGGCGGACGGGGACAGAGGGGATCAGCAGTCTGCGTGCAGTCAGCGATGCAGATTTGCAAGTGAGTCGAGTGGTTGTTGCACACAGCACACACATGCGTGAACACTCTGACACACACAGACACGCATGCAAACGTGTGGTTCGCAGGTGCCAATCTCCACAAGAACCTCTTGAAAGAAGGCACGAGTGAACACTTGACGCGCATTCGGGCACGCACCAGTGCGCACACCAGCACCCACACTCGCACACACACACATTCGCTAGCGTACAGTGCATGCATGGACACACGGACGCACCACTTGAGCTCTTGGCTTCGACGGCTTCTCTGCGACTGACACCTACAGACGGCTGAGAGCCAACGAACAACCGCTCACAAAACAAAGAACGATCTTCTGGCTGAGAAGCTCACAATTGAATAATGCGGTGTACCGAATTGAATAAAAAGTAGAAAATCCTGATACGACATGATACATATCAAAGCGACAGTACACCCCTGGTCAAAACGATAGAAACACCCACGTTTGCATCTGTAACTTTGAAACGGTTTGGAGTTCAGAATTGCTGTATAGATATGTTGGTCGTGCTTGACTGCTCTATCGAATGCACATTTGATTGTTTCAAAACAAACAGTCTAT
>JAADWX010000672.1:0-16374 GCA_023336405.1 Globisporangium echinulatum | reverse complement strand
GATGAGCGCCGTCCTTCCCCCTCGAACTCACTAAATACAGACCAAACCGTTCGAGCACAGCAACAAGGCGCATACCAGTAGGATCTGCGGCGATGCACGCGTGGACATAGTCCTCGCGTACATCTTGCTGCACCAGGAAGCGAGCAAACGCGCTGAATGCTGAGGCGCGCGCCTTGCGCGTGTTCGCAGGGACCAACGAGTCCATGCAGTCCAGACGAAAAGTGAGATGACGCCTGATGTGTCTATAGTTTGTTGTCGCACTGTAACAGAGTAAACCACACAAATATAGGCATTTTAGACGAGGATATACCCTAGATGACGGAATTATGATGGTATTTTTCGAGATATCACTATGATTTGTTTTTACTATTGCCACAGCCATATTTCCTAAACGATTCCGACAAAATATGCGTCGAAATGGTCGGAATCATTAAATATTTAGCGGGACACAGTGATTGGCCAGTTGGTAATATCATGACGCTACGATTGGATAAAATAGCACTAGCTCAAGGAGCCTCAATTACCGTCTGTCGGAATGGTTAGCATATTCTACCATGCCGTCACCATTCCGACCGCTCCGACAGTTATTCCGACAAAATATTGCAATTATTGTATCACGATTGACAGGGGGCAAGAAATCAAATATGAATTCTGGACGGATGATTGCCTACTCTCGGTAAACGTTGGTCGCTGGGCCCGCCTGCACAGATCACTGGTGGGCGCCGCTCGCTACGCTTCGCTTGGCTACCCACACAGTGTCAGCTTCGTCTTCGCTCCCTCCGTTTGCTCGCTCAAAGGTGTCGGCTCTCGTTGTGAAAGATTGGATTAGAGTCTGTCGACTGCTCTATGTTGGTTTCATTATCGTCCATAATATCAATCTGCCATTTGGTTTTTATTATGCATATTTCATAATGAGTTGTTGTCATTTTTGAGTTATCCTCCGACCAAATTATATATAATCGATTGCACAGTTTGACACGTATACAACCAAATAGCTAGACACTGGGCAGAACCACTGACGATCAGAACATCTCATTTTATAGACACATTTTTCAGGCATACGCGGCGATACCTTCGGCATCCCAACCACATTCTATATAGATAGTTAGTTGCTCCTAGCCAACATTCCATGCGGCGTTAATCTTCTTCTCGAATGTGTCGATGCATATACACAACATTAATTTAGTATCGGTGAGTGTCCGGCAGTGTATTGTCTCAACTATCACCGATACAGGTATGAGACACCGTTCAGACCTCACTACCAATTGAGTCACGTTATTTTTCCTATAAATCTAACTTTAACCAGCTATTTGTGGCAACGCAATTTTAAACAAGCCCATTCGTGAAACTGGCACGACATGGTTTTGTGATGGGCTTCCACAAGTACACAAACACACAAGGGCCAGCACGACTCTCGACATAACTTCGAGTATCATTTGTGGAACACCTCCCGTGCAGTGTCATACAAGGGCCATCACGACACTGCAAAAATTTAAGAACGTTCCGAGTATCATGTGTGAAGCATCCAACGACTTCGGCGACAAACGGTCAAATGGATTGCTGACCTTAAGTTGACAAATCGCAAAGGACAAGTCGATAAAGCACGCTGACAAGACACCGACGTTGATGCTGTAAGCAAACGAAACTATCGGTACAGATAAGTATGATGCAGGCCAGAATGCACAAACAATTGCAGCAGTAACTAGATAAGGTATTTGATCGACAGCACACTCATTATTGAGTAGCCGCTCTCATACGAACTCTCATACTCGTCGCAGACATCAATGATTTTTTAGGTGCCAATCGCCGCAGGGCAAAGTGATGAAACAAGCAGACCAGAATGAAAAAACAAGTGTGGCAGTAATGCCAATAGCGGAGGCGTTTGATTGCGAGACGATGACACAAATACGTACAAAATTACTTCGACCCTTCAAATGTACCGATAAGACGACCTGCGCGAAGTAAAATTTAATACGAAATATCACATAACTCATTTGTCCAGATCCACATTGCCGCCGAAAACGTTACGTCGTCGTATGAGCTCGTTTCAGTTCATCGTCCAGTTGCGGAGAAACTAGAAAATAGTACCTCTGCGACAACTCAACGTTACAAATTTGGATAACATAATTATTCCAATTCATATGATCCCAGACAATGACTTAATCACATACTATCCCTTCTACGTCATTTCATACGTGTGCCAAGAAAACTATCTGTGATGAAACAAGCAGACCAGAGTGCGCAATCAAGTGCAGCAATAATGCCACGATTCTCAATTCTTCGATCTATTTTTTGGATTAATTCATGTGTTCATATCCTCACAGATGCCGAAAATGTTTAAACTGTATTATAGTGATTTAAGCATTGCGACACAACTATGAGCTCGTTTATGTTTATTCTTAAGTTGTAGAGCTGTATGGCTGATCAATTTTCGTCCTACCCATACTGTTTTATTGGCAAAATCACAATCAACGTAGTGCGTCATTTGCCACCTTTGAACATACAAGCACACATGTGTTTGTGCGAGAATAATAGATATGAGACAAGGACTCTGCGACAGTGACGACCAAGTGGCGAGTTTAAAGGTGTGATGTGTCTTGATCTGCTAAAACGCTGAATTCGTCATGCAAAAACTTACCAAGTGGAAATGGTCTTACTGATTTTGAAAGCTATAAAATGTGCCAACATACGTTCATGAGTTGCATAAAAAAGTGTCGACCTATGCAGACATTTTGCCGAGCTTAGTAGTCCCCTTTGCTATAGTTTATAACTTTTCGTCTTGCTCGTGTGGGCGTATTTGACTTTGCTCGTATAATATTGTGTAACCTCATTTATTTATTATATACGTCGGCACAATTTGATCGACCGCCTCAACAGTTTTCAATTCGGAACAGCACATCATCTTAAAAAACCGACACGATCGACACGACCGACAATAAAAAATAGGTATGCGATCGCTTTTGATCAATCTAAACTGTGGTTTCGTGATATCATTCGTGTATTGGAGGGGGCGATATGTACACAACGAACAATAGAATTTGTTTAGAGATGGATTGAATTTTTGCACTCCATAATCATAATATATTTATCAAATTTGTTATCCTTTATAAGACCTACATTCGAGTTGTAAAAATATTACATTATCTGATTTCGGTTCGAACAGTATGATGAAAAGTAATTATATGGTGGTATATTATTTGATCTTCCACTGCCGTTTTCTTTGCGATATCACGAAGTATCTCTTGGATGATATGCGCAAATTTGTGGAGGACTCATATTTCGGATTAGTGACAGCAGAAGAACATGAATCATCCATCGTAATCAGTTTGTGAGATGCAACGTTTTGTAATACTTGCAAATTCTATGATTGTTGTATTAACATTTTTGTTATTCTAGCTATTTGCTATACTGTTTGAGATTCATATTCTTCTTCTTGCACATCCGGTGCGTAATATCCATATTTAATTGTTTGCACGCCTTGTTTTGATCTCGTTTGTGTGTGTACCTATCTGAGGGTCGACTTAGTGCTTGTCGTGGCTGACACTCAAATAAGTGAAATGCATCTGAGCAGCTTGTCTGTCTCCAGTAGGTGCACGGTTGTCACATCAATATCCACCACGCGCCATGGTCCGCGACTAATGCGCATCTCCATCACGAAGCACGCACCTGCATGTTGCACAGTGTTGTTAGCACGTCAACGCTGGTATCACTTGATAGGCGGCTTCTAGGCCACGCCTGCTCTTTCGCTCGCCACTGACATCGACATATAAGAGCACCACATGAACACGTGGCGAACGCAGTTACGTAGCGTTAAATGACTTTGTCGAACAGCGATCCGGTGCGCACATTTCGCTCGACCCCCCCAGTCGTTGAGGAAGCATCGCCAGCAAGCCGACGTCAGGTACAGCTTTATTGGAAATTCGCATTTCCTGGAGAGCATGTCCAGCGAGAATGAGGCCGCGCGCAATCGCCGTCCCTCGCTTTTGCAAACATCTCATGGTCGTTGTCGAACGCAGCTGACCCGGCCAGGCTGTACTGGTAAATCGAGGGCGCGTCAATATTTTGCATCGTTCGTTTGGTCATTCTTTGTTTGTTTGTGTGTGTGATGTTATGTGTGACCTAGCCGATAGATTGAGGCGTCTGTTAGCCATTCATGGTTTGTTCGTTTACAATGATCGTCTGGAACAAAACTAATTCCGCATAGTGTGTTTTTTACGATTCCATTTTATAGTCGGTAGTGTGATTCAAATGAGCGCGAATACGAGTGCTATTATTTTTCCTACATTTACATTTACAATGAACGACAATTTAAAAGCTACAAACGTCGATACTTACCTGATATTCAGAAAATGTAACGTACTGATGAATATTGTTACAACCTTTGAGGATAACAAATTGTTTCATAAATTTGAACTCGCGAAAGTGACTGATGTTTTGTATTTTTGCCATTACACAAGACAATGAAAATAGAATAAATGGAAATGGAATTCTTTTCTGCAACCCGCCCCAGCGGGCGGCATATCTACTGCGTCCGCGTAGTGGTCGACGATCAATCGGGATCAAACAGCACTGACTGCTCGAGTAGTGTGCCTGCTTTACTGTTTACGCACATCGTAAACTGGACAGCAGTCAATCGACACCACGTACAAGTGGGCGCTGTCACTCCTTGTAATCTGGAAACGGTCGGCTGCAACAAGCTGTGCTGTTTGCTGGTGCGGATACAAGCAATTTCATTTTTTGTGTTTACAATGTATGCGTGTAAGGGTTGCGATCATTGGATATTAAGGGTTTTGGGCATTTAAAGCTTTTTACGGGTAATGACACAAAAAATACTAATTATGCGAATTGCAATATTTTTGTATGTAACGATTTAGCTACGTGTACAATGATAATTAATTAAGTAATACTTCGAAGTGTTACTATCTCTGAATCATAAGTTGGATAATTAGTTATATACATAGGAACTTATTTAGAGTATTTAAACTTTGGATCGTTCGTCTCTTAGTCAGATAAATTATTACATTATACGGAACTCTCGAAAATGACTGTGATAATTGGTAATTTCACAAGATACTGAAAGATCAATATGTTGACTGCGAAACTTGACTTATTTTGCGAAATAAGTGAGTACCGTTGCCAACACTTCACTTGTAACATTTCATTCAGAACCAAAAATGAGGAAAAGTGTGCAGCAACAAACAAAACAGCAGGTGTCAGAACGAAAGCGCGCTCTCGTGCACTCGCGAAAAAGCACTTGCTGCTGTGCCGACAGACTGATTGACAGAGGAGGGGGACGTCACGCGCGTGACGCCACTCGCTCGCACCAGTCGTACGCACGCACACACACACCTGACGAAAGAACGCCTGCTCGCTGCGACCACAACCGTCTGCGATCGTGCACCTTCCTGTGCTCTGCTGCGTCAAGAGCGCACGAGGAAACGAACGAACGCGAACGAGGACGCACACACAATGGACGACCGCTTCTACCCCGACGAGATCACAGAGTGAGTCAGCGCTGCATGCCGTGTGCGCATCGACGTGCTTCTTGTTGCTTGCACATGTGGATGTGTGGATGTGGAAGGCGGCTGCACGCGCTGGCGGACAGGTCGTCTGCACTGGAAGGGAATGGCGATCCGAATGAGTGGACTGTGGCTGCGTGTGCTGCCAGTGTGTGGCCACGTCTGCACGCGTTGTGTGCGCGTGCGCATAAGTATATAGAAGTGCGACGTTTGCAGCAATCGCGCCTGCAAGCGTACTGTGGCTGACAATCCGTTGCCGATCGCTCACTCGTGCTGCAGACGCGAGCTGCCGCCGTGCGAAGTCGACAAGCTCGACGACATCTTGCTGCAGCTCAAGACGACGCACTCGACTGTGCGTTCCAAGACGCTCCGCGACCTCGCTGCAAATGTACGTCACTCGCTGCTGCGTTGGCGAACTCGCTTGCAGTGCCGATTGAGCGATCGATGCGGCCGCGTGCTCGTACTGACTCGCTGTGGCGCATCGCTCGTTCGTCACACTATACAGGACGGCGCATACATCGTAAAGCTGCTCGACCTGTTTGACCTCTGCGAGCTCGACGACGACAAGGCTGTGCTGCACCGGATATTCGACATCTTCTACGCACTCGGTGCGTCCAACGCGCCGCATCCTCTATGCTGCTGCACTTCATGAGCCCCTGACCGCGTGCTTACCCGTTTGTGCGGCTCTGCTTTGGCCACCAATCGCTGCGATTCGTACGTAGTCGAGTTGTGCGACCGCCGTTTGATCGAGATTCTACTGAGCGATGCGAACTTCCTCTCGGTCGTCGGCGTGTTTGGGCACAACCCGAGTCTGATCCGCGAGATGGACTTTCGTAGTGCGCTCGAGGGCACCGACGGCTTCAAAGAGGTGTGTGAGGTGCTGTGTGTGTGTCTGTGCGACTGTGTCGCTGGAGTCTGCTGACAGTGTCTGTACATTGGATCGGACAAACCCACTAGGTGATTCCAATCGACGACCCGAGCGTGCTCGACCGCGTGCACATGAACTTTCGCATCCACGTGATCAAGGACAACGTGCTCTCGCGGTCGCTGCCCGACTGCTCGGTCATCATGCTCGAACACATGGTGAACGAGAACAACTACTACATCCTCTCGTACATCTCGGACTCGGAGGCGTACTGGCAAAAGATGTGCGTTGCTTGCGCTTATACCTGTTGTGTTTGACGATGTTTCTGACCGAGTCAGTGTTGCATACCTCCCCACTACTACTACGCAGTGTTATACATATACTGACGATTTACTTGCGTGTGTGTCGGCTCATTCATATGACCTCGATACAGCAAGGAGCTGCTCCGCAGTCGAGCGACGCGGCTGAATGGCCTCGGATTGCTCAAAGAGCTCATCCAGCTCGTGCGCGTGACGCGGCCGCTCGACAAACTCCCGCAGCGCCGCGACGGCTTTGGCGCACCGCCGGTGTTTGGCACGCTGATCAACAATCTGTTTGGCGACGGCGCGATCTTTGACGCGTTCAGCGCCGTGCTCGGCGACGCCGCGTCGAGTTCGGACGAGATCGAGCTCGCTGTCGACATCCTCAACATCCTCGTGTTCTACCAAGGCCCCGAGCGACTGCGCGCGCACCTTGCAAGCGAAGGCCGGTGCATCGCGCCGCCAGCGTCTGACGATGACCGCATTGCATGGAAGCCTGGGTCGTCGCTGTTCACGGCGCTCCTCGTCGTGTTTGAGCGCTACGAGTCGATGCGCGTGCAGACGTTCACGCTGCTGAAAGAGATCTTCAAAGTGCCGCTCGGCCATGTACGTTGCTGACTCGTTCGCATGCTGAGAGGCTGACAGACATGCTCGATAACCTTTGGTTCACTGACGCTTGACACTGTGTAACCGTTTGGACCTGCTGATAGGACGACAAGTTTCTGAGCGTGCTGTATCCAAACTACATCACGTGGCTCCTGCAGCCAATGAAGTACGCTTCGACCGGCGACGACGCCGCGCTCTTTGCGCTCCACGACAGCATCATGGAGCTCCTCACGTTCTGCACCGAGGCCCATGGGTACCGCGTCAAGTATTTATTCGGCCGCCAACCGATCGCGTCGTACGTCGAGCAGATGCTCCGTGCCAAGAACAGGCTGTCGGTCATCCGTGAGTGGCGCCGCTTTGAGTGTTTGTGTATGTGTGCCGAGTCGTATATGTAGTGACGATTGTACGTGTGAACATTGTTGAATAGTCTCGTGACAGTGTTGTGTTGTCGCCTGTGCTATGATCGAATGGTGTATAGAGGCGGTCAAGTTCCTACGCGCATGCGTCGCGCGCGCCGAGGCGTTCTTCTCGCGCTTCCTTGTGCAGCACGACCTCTTCACACCGACGTTTGCGCAGCTCGAGCTCGGGAAGCGTAACGACTGTGCCGTGAGCTCCGCGATCCTCGAACTGCTCGCATTCATCGAGAAGGTGCGTGTGTGTGTATGAAAGTGTGTATGCATGTATATAGAGCAAATGTCTCACCGTCCAGTATTATGGTGTTTGTTGCATGCGCGCAGACCAACTTGTCGTCGCTCATTGAGCACATCTACACCAAGTTTTACGAGACGTACAAAGACGAGTGTCCGCTCGTGTTTGAAGCGATTCGACTGCGGTACGAAGACTCGTTCGGCGCCGCTGCGAACCCGCACACCGAGACGCTCGTGCTCGACAAGATCAAGTTTGTGCAGCAGAACAACGGCATGGACGACGACGAAGAGATGTACTGGGAAAAGGACGACGAACCGGCCGATTCGTTTGTACCGACGCTCGCAAAAGCGAGTCTATCAGAGGTGCGTACGTGTGTAAGTGTATAGCGACGTACGTGTTGGACGACATGCTCACGTGCAGTGGCTGCTGCTGATGGCAGGAGGACATTTCGGGTCGCGACGCCAAGCCATTGAAGCTCGTAGACTACAACGATGACGATGACGATGACGACGAGCAAGAGAAAGAGCGAGATGCGTCGCGGAGCGCGCTGAAAGACGTCGACCTCGTCGATCCTGCGAGCAGCTCACTGCCGTCAAGTGCTACGAGCAGCGCCGATACCGAACCACCAGCGCCAACTGCTGACACTGTTGCCGATGACAGCGACGACGAGAAGGAGCTCAAGCTGCCTGTGCGTGCAAAGAGCGACGCGAACGACGACACGACATCGTTCTTTTCGAGCATCGCGGCGCAAAAGGTGAGCAAAACAGCAGCGAAGAAGTCGCGGTCCCCAAAAGTCAAGAGCATGTTCGAGAAGATATCGTGGAAGCAGAACGACGACGACGGTGGTGGCAGCGCGTCGACACCCACGTCCGAGGCGTCCAGCAGCGATACTGCTACAAGCGACACTGCTAGCAACGGTACGGGCGGCAGCGACGATGAACACGACAGCGAGATGCCGTCGTCTGCGCTGCTCGCAAAGCGCAAGTTAGAGTTAGAAGGTGGTGGCCACGGTGCCGAGTCGATCGTGAAGAAGGCAAAACCTGGGACACCAATCAGCTCGAGTTAGTAGCGGGTAGAAACAGAGTCATTCGAGCGCACTTGGACAGCAGCAGTCGTGGGTTTGACACAACGGCGCGCGATATCATAGAGCAGATGGGAACGGGAACAGTCAATGGCACAAAAGATCCACGCGCTCACCCAGTTGTTCGCGTCGCGTCGCCGTCGCGTTGGTCCATCACTGCAACGCTGTGCGTCCAAAGATGTGGTCGATTGCTGCTGATGGGATCGCGGCGTCTTCAAGGCGCTTCCTGCCGAGCGCAGCTTCAACCGCTGTCTGCAGTCGCTCGCGCTCGAGGACGACACGCTCGCGTCGCGCTTGTACGCGCATCATATCGACCTCTGCAGCGAGTCGTTCGTGCATCAGATGTCCGAGGCGCGCGTCGTCGTTGTCGCTGGTGGTGCCATCGCCGTCGTCGCTCCGGCGCTTACGCTTGCGCTCGCTACACACCGTGGATACACTCACACCCTGTGCGTGCAGCTCGTCCTGGACAGCGCCAAGTAGCTCGACCAGCTCGCTGCTGACGTCACTCGTCTGCTGCTGCTGCTGCAGCTTGGTGACTCGAAACTGAAGGGATGTCATGAGCTGCTCCAAAGTACTTGCCGACGGCATTGAGTCGTGACCTGGTGCAGCGATAGTGCGGCTGTTGTCGACAAGCGCAGCTCGTCGGCGTTGATCATCTTGCTCGTTCGCTGTTGCGAGTGCCAATTGCGACGTCTCTGACTGCGTCTTCTGGTTGCTTTGTTGCTGCTTCTGTTTCTGCTGCGGAAATGCAGATGCGCTCACTCCGATACTCGACGTTGGCGTATGGGATGCAGTGTCCATGCGAGCGCAACGAGCGTTGATGGTAGCCTGCTCGCTGCTGTCCTGTTGACTGACTGGCTCTGATGAACACACACACACACACACGAGCACGGTGAATACGACTGGGATGCATCAAGACGCTGCTGCAACGTCATCGAACGTTCGCACCTTCTTGGCTTGTCTGGGGAGATGACACGCCGTCGCTCACTTGCGTCCCCAAGAGCATATCCATCAAGTCGGGGTCGTCTGCTATCGTTGCGGTTGTCGAGTCTTGGCGTTCAGTATCGAACGGAGTCGATCGCGTGCTCACTGCAGCAACAGTCGCTTTGGTGGTAATACTGCTCGCGCGGCTCGAGCTGCTGCTTACCAGCTCGATACTTGGCGATAGAGTTGGCGGTGTCGACGCTGCTCTAGTGTGTGGCACTACACGTGGCGGGCGTGTGATGCGGCGACCGACGACGACTGTCTGTGGGGCATGTGTGACGCCAGTAGCGAGCGCGAGGGTCGGCGTGGCAGCAGCAGGCACCAGTGGGCTCACAGCCGCGATAGCCACAGGAGTTTGCGTCTGTGGCGCACAGAACTCTGTGTGGAGTACCACCGGTGGCGTCACTGTGTGTGTTGGTGCCAATGTCGACTGTATGGTGACCGCTGCACTGGCATCGTCAGCCGTCCGAGAGCGTCTGCCCAATGTGTCCGAGACGGATATAAGAGATGTCGCTGTCGCACTGGTGTCCAGATGCACTGCCGTCACTGGCACTGGAGGCAATCGACACGCTTTTGGTATTTGAGGCAGTGGCGCCTGCACGCACGGAGTCAGCGACACGCGAGCAGGAAGCTCGAGCGCGGGCAGCACTGGCGCGTGAGCTGGTGCAACGTGACGCAGCGCTTGATGCTGAACGCGTATGAATGAACTCGAACTCGAGGACGCAGTCGATACATTCGCTTGCTGTGCTGCAGGTGCTGTCGGCGCCACCTCAGTGCGGCCGCCCGTGCATGATGCATTGATTGCCGTTGGTTGCTGTTGCTGTGTGGCATTCGCACTCGACACTGTCACCGGCAACGTGTAGCTACGTTGTGCTGGCAGCGGCTGCGACGATTGCGACAGTTGCGATTGTGATGATTGTGACGATTGCGATGTCTGTGACGCGCGTGCATGCTGTGTGCTCAAGGCAAAGACTTCCTGCAGTGCGCGGTTGATCGTCTGCGAGCTGCGCTTGAAGAGCTGAGCGATCTCGGCGACCGACAGCCCCTCGTGCCGCTTGCTGCGGATCTCTTGCTGCTCATCGAGTGTCATGAGTCGCCGACGTCCCATTGGTAGCGCCGCAAGTGGTGGCGAGTGCGCGTGCTTGCGAGTGTGTCCGCATTGCGCATGGCGCCTTGAAGTACACACGAAAAGGCAACTTGTGGCGCTGGGTATAAAAATGAATAGTGATAAAATCGAGGATGTGCCGAACATCATCTCGTCTAAATTGCACATTTGATCGACTTGATGCTCGTGGCAGCTCAACGGATCGGAGCAACGACAACAACGATACGAACAGCGACGGCCGTGACGAGGACGATCGCGACGGCAAGGCGGACAACCATGGCAATGCAGCTTATCGACATTGGCGCGAACCTAACGGACCCAGTGTTTACTGGCAACTACCGCGGCAAGCAGCGCCACAAGGTGTGTTGTGCCTCCCACATGACGAACGCGTGGGGCAGCAGATAGATGGTCCGCGATGCGTTGGGATCTGCAATCGGACTCATGGATGAACGCTCGACACACATGCGATAGGACGATTTTGATGCAGTGCTCGCGCGCTCCAAGGCGTTTGGCGTCGATAAGATCATCATCACGGGTGCGCACACTGCTGCATTGACCAACTGACTACAGTCGATGATGTCGAGTGCAGTCGCCTGCTTGTGCACTGCAGCGAAAGCGCTCGCGTGGATCATTTACACATCGACGTTGTCGCTGCTGCTATGAACGGCGTAGGTGGCACGCTCGACGAATCCAAGCGCGCGCTCGCAGTTGCACGCACGACGTCGTCCTCGACAGCAGCGCTCCCAGCGCTGTTTAGCACGGTCGGCGTGCACCCGACGCGCTGCAGCGAGTTTGAGCAGAACGCGCACGGACTCGACGCCGAAGCGTACTTTGCGGCACTCGTAGCGCTGTGCGAAGACGGCAAGCGCGACGGCCGCGTCGTTGCGATCGGCGAGTGCGGCCTCGACTACGACCGCCTCGAGTTCTGCGACAAAGCGACGCAGCGCACGTACTTTGCGAAGCAGTTTGAACTCACCGAGCGCACGGGACTGCCGATGTTCTTGCACAATCGCAACACTGGCGGCGACTTTTACGGTGCGTGCGAGTACTGTTGTATACAGAGTACGGGACAGCACTGCTCACGTCCTAGTACACATCGTACGTGTATGTCTATGTGTACACAAACACAGAGATGATTGCAGCGAACCGCTCGCGGTTCACGCACGGCGTCGTGCATTCGTTCACGGGCAGCACGCGCGAAGCGCTGCAGCTCGTTGAGCTCGGACTCTACATCGGTGCGCACTGCGCTCAGAAGTAGCTACTCGCTTGGTCGCACTCGTGACGATGCGCCTCACAAGCTCGCGTACGGCTTGGGACTTGGGGCGTATGTAGGCATCAACGGCTGCTCGCTCAAGACTGTTGAGAACCTCGAGACGGTGCGCGCGATCCCGCGCGAGCGGCTGATGATCGAGACCGGTGCGTCGCCTCTACACGCTGTTGCTGTAGGCAAACACTGTGAACTCACAATCCACTGCTGAACGCTTCGTGCTGCTTGCTCATTGCGATAGACGCGCCATGGTGCGACATCCGCGCGACCCATGCCGGGTTTGCACACGTCAAGACGAACTGGACAGCCAAGAAGATCGACAAGTACGAGGATGGCTGCCTCGTCAAGGGTCGGAACGAGCCGTGTACACTCATGTGCGTGCTGCTGCTGAATGGTTGCGAGTGTTGCTGTATACAGTGAGCACTTGGATGCGTCCCAACACGCTGCGCTGACGACTCGGCGTCGCGTGGCTGTCTGTTCGCTAGCCAAGTGCTCGAGATCGTGAGCGCCGTGCGCGGCGAGAGCCAAGACGAACTCGCAGCTGCGATCTACGACAACACGTGCCGCGTCTTCTTCCCGTCGCAGTAGACAGTCGCGTCGACCTTTTGTGTGGGGGGGGCAGTGCATCAGCCAAACGCGTCGCACACGAACCGTCTGCTCGCTACAAGTTCGTCAAACCAGCTCGCTCTGCCACCGCTGCGTCCACTACTGCTGCTGCTTTTGCCGCTTTCTGCTGTTGCTGCTGGTGGTATGTAGGACTGAAGCACGCGCTGCACGCGTCGCACCATTGTCGCTGCGCCGCAGACGCACACGATCGCATTGCTGTGTGCGCACGTCATTTCGACGATCTCGTGCAGGCGCTGTGCCACGACGCCGTGGACCGTCGTACGCGCACCGGCGTCATCAAACGCGCAGTAGAGCGCGACGAAGCCCTCGCGCTCGAGTGCGTGCAGCTCGTCCTCAAACAGCATCGACGCAGCGTCGTCGCAGCCGTAGACAAGCAAGCTCTGCGCTGGCGCCGACTGCGACGCTGTGCACTTCTCTGCCTCGCGCTTGCGGTGCGCGAGCAGCGCGCGCATTGGCGCAATGCCGACACCGCTTGCGATCAGGATCATCGGTGCCGTGACGTCAGCTGGCGCTTTGAACGCTGACCGAGTGATGCACGCGCGGAGCATGACGCCGCTCGACGGACCACGGCGCTGCTGCTGCGCGACCACGCGGCGGAGGTACGTCACCGACAGCCCGTGCTGCTCGTGGTCGGCGCGGCCGAGGTTCACGACGAGCTCGATCTGCCGCGCGTGGTCGAGGTGCGAGCTTGCGATCGTGTACGACCGCGGCTTGAGGAGCGGCACGACGTTCACAAAGACCTCGAACGACATGCGGAGACTCGGTGCGAGCTCGAGTAGTGCGAGCACGCCCCTGCGCGGCTTGACAAACTGCTGCACAAACTCGGCGCAGCCGTCGGCCGACGCGAGGTGCTCGAGCGCCTCGCGCTCGCGGTCGTTCGCGACACAGATCGACACGACGCGCAGGAGCTCGCGTGTGACCGAGTTGAGCTCGAGGAACTCGGTCAGCGCGGTCCGGACCGTGCACGGTGTCGGGAACGGCAGTGTTGCTGCGTATTCGCTGCTGCTGCTACTGCCGCTCAGCGACTCGCGCGACGGCTCGATGTAGAGATCGATCCAGGCGTCGAGGTTGAACGTGAGCGCGGCCGCGACGCGCGCGACCGTGTCGGCGCTGTTGTGCGGCAAGTAGCTGAACGTGTCGGCGCACTCAAAATTGAGCTCTTCGTCGAGCAGCGCGACGCGAACGAGTGCGATCTCGTCGCTGCATACGCTCGGAGTCAGCAGTGAAATGATCTGGAGACTCGCAGTCGCGCGGTGCATGTGCAGACTGTACTTGGCTACCGTCGTGTCAACTGCGGTTGGTCCCGTGCGTGTGGGGTTCGGTGGTCCACTCGTGCGCCGCGCTGCAGTCGTCGGCTCGGGCACCGTGCGGCACCGAAAGCGCACGTGCACGCGCTTGCTGCGCGAACTTCTGGCTGCAGTAGATCGTGTTGACTTGGTCAGCACCGGGTCGCGTGCATGGAGTGTGCGCATCACGGACGGCGCTTCGCTCGGATGCTGGCGATACTGGTGGATGCGCAGGACCGACTCGGATCGCTGCGTCACGAGCGCTGGCGGCCGCTCCGCGTTTTTCGGTGGTGACGACGACAGCGATGGCGGCTCAATGCGCAGTGCGTCGTCGTTGCACTCGAGCGCGAGCAAGCGAATCGTCTGTGGTACAACCGGCAGTCGGTGCAGCAGTGCGAGGCTCCAGCTGCGATACACAGCGTCGAGGTCGCTTGCGACGTCGCCGAGACCGAGTGGACACAGACGCGCTCCACCGAGGCTGTGCAGTCGCGCGTCGACAAACTTGCCCATCGCGTTGTACGTGAGGTAGACCGAGTTGCCGACGCCAAAGACGGCGTACTGGAGCCCTTCGAGTTGCGTGCGTGCAGCGTCGGGTCGCTTTCCGCGGCCCCAGTGCAGCAAGAGCCGCAGTGGCGATGGCGATGCTCTCCCTGTATCGCTTGCTGTAGATGCGCTATCGCTGCTGTGATCGACGCCTGTTGCTGTTGTTGCGTTTGCAGCTGCCGTTGCATCGTCATCCATGTGCTCTTGCGTGGCTGCACATCGCCCGCCACTCGTGGCTTTACCACCGGCACTACGCGGTGGTGTGGACGCCTTGTGCAGCCACTCGTGGAACTGCTCGGCACTCGGCGATGCGCTGCCGACAAAGTGCGTCGAGACGATAAACACAGCAGCGCGCGTGTTCGTGCGCTTGTCAGCCGCCGTGAAGCTCTGTGCGTCAAAGTGTTCGAGGCTCTGCAGCGTCGTGTGCACACCACGCGCAGCAATGTCGCGCACAAGTGTCGCTGCGAGCCGCGCGGCCGTACCAGTGAGTGAGCCGTAGTAGACGTCGACGCTTGTGATCGTCGACGCAATCACCTGCGACGAGCGACGGAACGGTAGCGAGAGGCGCTTGCGCGCACCGTGAGCACGCTGTTGCTGTTGTTGTTGTTGCGGCTGTCCTAGCTGCTGCTCCTGTGAACTCGTCACGTCGGCTGCAGATGGCGCCGTGACGTTCGAGAAGCGCCGCAAGACCTTGAGGCGCAGTCCCTGTGTCAGTGACTGCGGCGCATCTGCGTTTGGCTTGGCATCGACTGGAGGCTGCAGTTCTCTCGACCCTGTGGACGACGACAACGACGACAGCGCGATCGCGTCGCAGGACGCGCGCTCGGTAGCTAGCATGCCGAGCAATGCGCGACTACAGAGCACGAATGGAGACGCTGCAAATCGACTAGGACGTGTGCTCGTTCGTTCGTTCGTTCGCGACACAGATCGCTAGTGACCGTGATTGAGCGATCAGACAAGGTGAAAGCGAGTACTTCGTGACCAAGTTGGCGAATCGTTAGCTGGCGTGTGCTCACTCGAAATAGCTCGTTGCGTACTTCTTGCACGCCTAACGAATGGATTGACTTTGATTAGACCTCGAGTGTCAATCAATGCTCGCATGACGACGAAATGGCTGTCGCTGCAATTCACTTGCCAACCATCAGTTGAAGAAGCTACACATGCGCTCGGCAAACAGCGAGAGCCTTGGAGGAGGCATGGTCAGTCAGTTTGTTATGTTCACCGCGCAAGCCATGCAACGATCGCTGCCACGCCACGCAGCATGCATGACAATGAAATCTGTGTCAGTCCCAATCGCTATCCTTTCTGTTCAAGATCGGTGCATTCATAATAGGAACATAGTTAATCATCGTACCAATGCAACAACTGCTTGCACAAGCCCTCATACTAGTTTGGTCTAATCATCATGCACACACAGCGTACTCTCTCTCTCCAGATCCCACTGCGCATTGCAGCCGCATCGTTACATGGTCCGCAACTACTTTTGCTTTCTGTATCCTAGATGCGCTCAACTCGACCTCGCTGGAAAGCAGTAGGCACTGCTG
>JAADWX010000671.1:0-16412 GCA_023336405.1 Globisporangium echinulatum | reverse complement strand
GCGAACACGGTCGTGAGCAGCGGTGCGCTCGTGGGTCGCCAGGACGCTGCTGTACTCTCGGGCATCAAGGCGTTCGCGCAAGTCAAGGCTACGGTCCCAGCTGCACCGCAGAAACTCGCGAAACGCCCCAGCAACTTTGGTATCGGTGCGCTGGAGTAGAGAGTATGAGAGAGTCCGACTGCGTAGTTTCTACTTGGTGTCTGTGAGTATCTTCGTAAAGTTACGTACCAATGATGTGATATCCTGTCGAAAACGTTTCTCTGTGTACCATATTTTTGTACCAATCGTTTTGAAAAGAGCTCGTTTAATTAACATCAACCTTGTAAACTTGCTGAATCCGATATCTCTTTACGAATCAAACACATTGCTGAACAACAGCTACATGGCTTCACACATTCTGCGATTTGAGTCGCCCAGTCAACAACGAGCCTAGCATTATCATCCTGCTCATGAGCTACTCGCTATCCCGACTTCGTTCGCAGCATAGTGCAGCGCATGAACATACCCATCTGTTTGTACGCGCTACATCTTCAGTCTTGACCCACAACATCGGTGCCACCAAATATACATGCGTCGGTGCTGAACTCACTCGAGCTTGGCGGCTCGAAATAACGTCCGAGTCTCTGTTGCAACGAGTAGATAACCGACTTCACGCTCGCACGCTCGCACGCTCACACCCACCCACTCCGCATTCGCGCGAGTCTGAGATTGAGAAACGCGGTGGAAGCATGGGCGAGCACTCGACACGCAGCCCGAGCCGGAACCAAACAGCGTCACACGGTGATTCGCACAGTGACAATCGCGCTGCCGACCGTCTCAATGAGCCTTCCTTCTCGATCGAGCGCTCAGCAACGCGCAAGACGAGTTTGTCGAACCAGCACGTACCTCCAATGCTACGGCTTTCGTCGTCATGTTCGGAGCGCAGTCTCTCGTCGTCGTCCACATCGTCGTCGTCGTCCAGTATTGCGTCGCCGACACCGAGTACAGCGAGTACTGGCAGCTGTAAACGACGATGGATCCGCAGAGAGAAGATCGGACAAGGGTACGTACGATATCGAGTCGTAGCTCCTTACTGCCTTGAGCTGACCATCGCTTCGGTGCGTTCGTCATCATCATACGCTGACTATTGCTACTAGCGCACAAGGATCGGTGTACCGATGCGAAGAAGTCGGTACTGGCCGTGAACTCGCTGCGAAGGTTATTCGGACCCGAGACCTCTCGACTTCTGAAGTCGCGAGCATCAAGCGCGAAGTGCGCATCATCAAACGACTGCCGCATCATCCGCACGTCGTGCAGTACGACCACGCAACCGAACGCAAACAGCAGCAGCGCCTGACGATCTACATGGAGTTTGTAAGTGGCGGCTCGTTAAGTGCACAATTGAAGCGCAGTGGCGCATTGCCACTGCCACGTATACAACGGTATACCCAACAGCTCTGCGCTGCGCTCGCGCATCTCCACGCGCACCACGTTGCGCATCGCGACGTCAAGAGCGCGAATGTGTTTGTGAGTGCGAACTTAACGGCGATCAAGCTCGGCGACTTTGGTGCGTCAAAAGAGATCGGAAGCCACTCGCTCGTGACTGGACGGCTCATTGGCACGCCGCACTGGATGGCGCCGGAAGTCATTCGCAACGACTGTATGACAGATGACAACAGCTGGCTAAAGGCCGACGTCTGGAGTCTCGGCTGCACGGTGCTCGAGATGCTCACGGGCGACGCGCCGTGGCCGCAGTTTAGCAACCCACTGACTGCGATGTACCAGATCGCAGCGAGCGATGCAGTGCCATTGATTCCAGTCGATGCATCGGACGAGGTATGTGTGTACAGTGTATAATGTATAGCGTATAGCAGTGCGTGGGGCTCACTAAGTACGCACTCGTGGCGATACGCTCTAGACGGCGTCGTTCTTGCGTGCGTGTCTCCAGCGCGACCCAGCAGACCGTTCAACGACAATAGAGCTGCTCGCGCATCCGTTCTTAAGTACGCAGCTGGCAACGTCGTCTGAACCGAACTTAGCAGCAGCAGCGAGTGGTGTCACCACGACCGCGACCAGCGACCCACAGCATTTGGAACCAGAGACGCTGCTGCCGTCGTCGCCATTGCAACCCGAGTCGACACTGTCAATAGCGTCAACCAGTCAGCAGCAACACGAGCGACCGAGCAAGTGCAACAACGAGACGCAGCGCGATGGCGACTGCGTGGAGCGCGAGCAAAGCAGTTTGCAGCCGACTGGTACAGCCGCGAGACTCTGGTCACCATCAACCGACGTGACAAGCGTACGCACCAAGGACATGCCGAAACAGTCGGCGCTCCGACTTCGGCTCCATACAGTGATCGACCCAAACACTGTTGTTCGATCGCACAAGGCAACGCGCAAGGCCCAGTGCGTCGACCTGCTACTCTGTCGCGTCCTCTACTGGTCTCAACACTAGAGGACTGACACTCGCTTGCTTTACTGTTTGCTGGTGATGCGCAGGCTCGAGCCACGCACAGTTGCGACCGACCCGTCGACGAGTCACAGCAGCAACCAGCGCGAGAGCGAGTGTTCACATCCTGCGACCGCGGTAGTGTCCATGCGAGCCAGTGCTACGACGACATCACGGCACGAGTCGCTGCCGCAACTCACGCTCAAGCAACCCAAAGCGCCGTTGTCGCAAGGGTTCGCGATCGCGCCTGTGCGGCTGCGGCGCCTCGCGACTGCGACGACAGGCGCGTCCGTCGCGTCTCGAAGTGCGACTGCAGCAGCTAAAGCAGGAGGAGGAAGTCACACGACACACAAGCTGCCACCGCTCGTGTCGACGCGCCCCAGTGCCGGATCGTAACGCTACAGAGACTATGAGCAGCCTACACACAATCGCACACTCGCTCATTGCTACACTCGACAGTCCGTGTGTGTCGCGATGGTCGATCGACCTGCGACGCGTCTGTGTGCGTGTGAGCCGGACACTCGCTGTTGGCGACTTGGGTCAGTTGATCGTCAAAGTGCGCCTCGAACGTAACACACAGGCGCGACGTTGACTGGCAACGCAACCATCTCACCTAAGTGCGTGTGTGGACGACGTACATCGTACTTAATAGACTACAGTAAGAACGCATATGCAACTACAGAGCGCGTGCACAACCTGCCTCGCTTCCTGATGCCAACAACGACGCTCGAGCAAGTCGCCGTATCCATCGACTCACTCAGGCGATGTGTGCATGTCCGAGCCGCGATATCGCGCTTCAGCGCCGTCCCAGAGCTGTTCGTCCGAGAGCTCCTCGGTGTCGCCGCTGTCGTCGCCCACGAGCCACTTATCGCCGTGCTTACAACTGCGACTGCTGGTGCGATTGCGATTGCGTCTCAGTTGCGGCCACGGCACGTGCGGTGCGAGCCACAACGTGACAAGCAGCAACGCAACAAACGCGAGTGGCGCCAGACGCACTAGTACAATGCGCGCAACATTCGATAGCAGACCAGTGACGTCACACACTGCGACAAGTGCTGCGAGGCGCCAGAGCAATAGGCGACGGCGCCAGTCGTACGGCACCGCGTCGTCGTTCGCGACAAACAGCAGCACGAGCACTTCGAGTACTTCGCAGTAGACGACGATCGATGTGATGCGAATCGCTGCATGCACCAATGCGTTGCGCGACTGTGATAGCAATGAACCTGCTGGTGCTGGTGCTGCAACTGTGAACTGGAAGCTGCTGGCCGCACAGAACGCTGCGCCCCAGATGAACACGCGCACGAGGAAGAGCAGTGCGAGGATGACGTTGCGGTCGCGGCCTCTGCGTGCAATGCGGCTGTTGCGGGTTGTGTAGAAGAGCTCGAACGCGCCGTGGTACACGACTGCTGCGAGCATCGCGCGGATCTGCAGATCGTGCGCAAACAGATTGGTCCAGACGACGCCCATGAGCGCGACCGCGACGCAGCGCGCGAGCAGCAGGTGCTGCAAGATCTCGAGCGTCATCACGACTGCCGCAAGTACGGTGAGCGTCGGCAGGAGCGCCGTTGCTGCGTCGCCATAGACGCCGTCGCTGCGCATCGCTGCAGTTGCGGTCGTTGCTGCTGCTGCCATTCGAGTCGTTGCTGACGAATTACAGCTCGAGACGTTTGGTGCTGTCGTGCGTCGATTATTTCACTATACGAATGAGACATCCTGCCATACAAGTTGTAGTCTATTTGACAGGTAGTGTGAGCAACAACAGATGCTCACATGTGTCGCTTTGCACACAGGTTTACAGTCGAATTGATTGATGTTGGTCACGAAGAACATTTATGTTGCCAAGACAGATTTGCTTGTTGCTTACTCGTACGCTGTTGTTGTTGTCACGATGCGGATGCATAGCTTCAAATGCATGAGCACGACATGCAATGTGTTGTGCCTTGTGTGTCGTGTGATGCTGCTCTGCTAGGTTGTATCGTGTGCACGCACAGGCGTGTTGAATCGAGTCGTCGAGTTGAAGCACGTCAGTGACACCATATATCACGTACAGCAGGATGTACTAGGCGAAACTGTATGCGATCAGATTCTAAGCGAGCATGCTGGCGACACGCTCACCACGTTATACGGTGCTTGTGCTCAACAATTACAAACTGGAAATTGCAGATCTAACAAGCACCTTTCCCATGCAATCAATACTCTTTATATATGCTGCTCAGCTAGTGTAACAAGGAATGTTACCCTTCGTAAAATCAATAAACGATGTAATGCTGTCTGGCAATGCATCATTATCCACGATCGAAAACTTGCAACGCGCTGACTTTCACTGGGGTGGAACATGTTTTCCACACTGTGTTTGTGGTATTCAATTCGTATGGACTAAACAGCTTGTGCGATTCGAATGCAACACACCTGCACGACAAACAACCACACGCTACCAGCAGCATCAACAACAGCAGGAGCTCTCGCATTGCGCTCTGAACTGCACAGCTCAACACGCGCACACACTCGAGCGCTCTCGTCCACGGCCGCACACTTTACGCCCCCGCCGCACTCGTCGCAACGCGTGACGACAACTGGCAGTCTCGCAAACTCGACGCGGTCGGTACGTCGCTGCTCGGCTGTCTCTCCCGCCCTTTGCGTGCTTCTCTGCGTGCTTCTCTGCTACATGGACCGCATACATTGCTCACGCTTGGTCTCACTCTTCATCTGTGACGCCACTAGCGCGTACAAACACACGTACACACACACGTACACACCCATCATACAACAACCTAGCGGTCATCACTCTCTGTTATGAGCGCGTTCGACTACACGCGCCGCAGCAGCGGCAACGTGCCGTCGACTCTGCGGTCGTCGCTCACAGGTGCCACCACCAATACGAATACGACAGCCACAACTGCTGGCAGTAGTAACAGCTCGCAAACGACGCAGACTGGCCCTGCGATCGTGCTCGATGAGCGCAAGATGTACACGGTCGACTGGCGCGACAGCGCAACGTTTGGGTTCACGGTCACACCCGTGGCCTCGGACCGCGGCACGGTCTTGCTACTTGCAAAGCGCACTGCGCCAGCTGCAGCGCTCGAAGCTGCGGGGCTCCACGAAGTCCTACCAGGCGACATGCTCGTCGCAATTGGCGACGAGCGCGTCTACCACCTCGGCGCCGAGCACGCAACGCGGTACCTCCGGGCCGTGCGCAAGCCCGTGCGCTTGACCCTCCAGCTGTCGCCGTTCGGTAGCGCTGGGACCGCCATGCCAGACCTCGCACCGAACGAGTACGACTACATGTGGACATCGGGGCCGCTCGGACTCGTGCTCACACCGGACCCAAAGAGCAAGATTCCGGTCGTGAAGCGCATCAACTTGGAAAAGATCGTCGACCCGACGCTCTTGAGCGGTGTGTCCGTCGGCGACGAACTCATCTACGCCAACGACATTGCGACCTGCGAGCACGCAATGAGCGCGATCATCAAGATCATTCGGGACCTCCCCAAGCCGATTCTCCTACGCTTTCGCAAACCGCTGAAAGCCGCAGCTCTAGAGGCTGAGGTGCCAGTTTTGGGGGCCGACGAGTACGATTTTCTATGGGAGTACGGCCCACTGGGTCTCGTTGTTGGCGAAGCCAAGTCGGGACTGCCGTTCGTGCGGTCGTTCACGGGTAAAGGCACGTCGCGGCAGCTCGGACTCGTCCAAGCGAACGACGAGATCGTGATGGTGAACGATCAATCCGCTGTGGTCATGGGCTTCGCCGACACGATGGACTACATCATGAACATGCCCAAGCCCGCAGTTGTGCGCTTCCGACGCCAGTCTAAGTCGCCTACAACTGTACCAGTAGCACAGGCTACTGACAGTGTTGCAGCCATGGCGGCACTACGGATTGCAAATGACCCGCCACCAGTACGTAAAGCGACCAAGCCAGAGCTCCGCGACCTGTCGTACCCGCAGTCGCCATCAACACCGCCGTACGTTCCAGCGCCAGCGGCTTCACCGGCGTCGCCGCCTCACTACTACGACCGCCAGAGCTCGGCGAGTTCAGTGAGTGACCCACGCCGGAGTACGATTTCAGCACCAAAGGACGATCCGTCGATCGCTGCACTCGCAATCAACAACACGAGCGACGACTACTTTGCAATCGACCAGACCGCGTTCTACCAGATCCAGTGGACCGACGGACCGTTTGGTCTGACGGTGCGCGAAGCCATGTCGAAGCTTGGCGCCGTGATGCTCATCACAAAGCGTACGGGCAAAGCGACGTGCGCGGGCCTCAAGCGCGTTGCTGTTGGCGACATTCTCGTGCGCGTTGGCGACCGAAACGTTGGTGAGCTCGGTTTTGACGCTGCGACGCGGTTCCTCCGGACGGTCCAGAAGCCGGTTGTCCTGACGTTCCAGGCGATTGATTAGCGAGAGTCGTCAATAGTGTTGAGTGGGACGATAAGGACAAGGTCGAATGTTCATACCGACTCACGGTTGTGTATGAGAAAGTGAGAGAGTGGACGTAGTGTAGCGAAGTAGCGGTTCTCACTGGCATTGGGACGAGTGCGAACGTGCAAACGAGATCGGAGTTGGTTGGAATGAGAGTAGACACGACGCATGGCAATGTCGACTCGATGGTATTCCAGTTCTTGTAGTGTCGACTCGGCGTCGTTGTCTCTTCTTGAGATGGCGTCGGTGCACATGCATCGAGTCCGATGCGATGCGAAAGGTGAGAGAAAGCAACGGACTGGGTTCGCGCAACGAGACATTTGAGGGTCACTTGCGAGCGATCTGTGCGTTGTCGTCGTTGTTGGACATGTAGTCGAAAGCCAAGAGGGTCAAGTGGCGAGTACATGTCGACCTGGCGGTCTTATACACTCCGATTCGCAAGTCATCGTAACCGTTCGCTTATAGAGCCAAGTAGCGTCAAAAATAGCTGCTACTCGAGCCAGTTGCGGGGTGATCTGGCTGGCTGGAATAGATTCGTGGGACGTCGAGAGGAATGGCTAGACGCGCGCAAGTGGTCGACCGAAGGCCAAGCAGCAGCAGCAGCAGCTCGCACACGTCACACGTCACTTGCTCATTTCCAGCCACCATCGCTGCAGCCGTCGTCGCGCCACTTCTCACTCTCTCACTATCAAGCGAACAAACATGGCGGACCGATTCCCACCTGCGCTGGTCGAGAAGTACAAGATCGGCCGTGTGATCGGTGAAGGTGCGTCTTCGCTCGTGTGTGTCTATGAGTCCCCTTACGTGCTTCGTGCGCAAGGTCGAGCAACATCCAGCAGCAGCAGCAGCAATGACCTCCTCACGTCTGTGTGTTGGCACTCGCTAGGCAACTTCTCGGTCGTGAAAGAGTGCACGCGCAAGACCGACGGCGTCAAGTTTGCGATCAAGTGCATCAACAAGAACGCGCTCAACCCGAAGGACCGGAGCAACCTCGTGCAGGAGATCAACATCCTCAAAGAGGTACGTCTGTGTGTTGTGTTGTGTTGTGCTGTGTTGTAGCTGCACCTGTCTGCTTGTTCAATGATGCCTGTCGTATCGAGAGGCTCACGCTGACCGCACGCTCGCACCACGTTCAGCTCGACCACCCAAACATTGTCAAGCTCTACGATGTCTATGACGAAGACGTCGAGATGTGCTACCTCGTGATGGAGTACGCCGTCGGTGGCGAGCTCTTTGACCGCATCATCGCGAAAGAGTACTACACGGAAGCCGAAGCGAAGAAAGTCGTGAAAGTCGTTGCGAAAGTCCTGAGCTTTTGCCACCGCGCTGGCGTGACGCACCGCGACCTCAAGCCCGAGAACCTACTGTATGCCGACGAGACGCCGGACGCTGCGATCAAGATCGCGGACTTTGGCTTTGCAAAGCTCGTGACAGCAGCCGAGACGACCAACATGTCGACGATGTGCGGCACGCCAGGGTACTACGCGCCCGAGATCGTGCGGAAACAGCCGGTAGGTGCCATGGGGGTTGCCTGTGTGTTTGTATACTGGAGTCGACCGACATGGGCGATGGCTTCGTCGTTTGTTCATGGAGTGGTAACTCGTTGGACCACACGTGTATGCATACAGTACGACAACAAGTGCGACATTTGGAGCCTCGGCGTGATCACGTACATCCTGTTGTGTGGCTTCCCGCCGTTCTACGACGAGAACCAAGTCGAAGAGATGCGCAAGGTTTGATATACGTACTTTAGCGGATGCCGACGTCCGCTCGACGACTGGCTGTGTGACTGACTGTGTGACTGTGTGACTGCCTGACTGCCTGACTGACTGCCTGACTCTCTTTGTTGTATACGGCGATTAGATCCTCCACGCCGACTTTGAGTTTGTCGCGCCGTACTTTGACGACGTGTCGGGCCAAGCGAAGGATCTCATTCGCAAGATGCTCGTCGTTGACCCTACGAAGCGCCTGAGCGCCGAGGTGCGGACGTGTATTGTATACTTGAAATGTGTATATCAGTCAACGGATAGCTCATAGCCAAGATGTGATATATGTGATATATATGCGACACGCCAGACCGTGCTCGCGCACCCGTGGTTCAGCGACTGCAAGGACGACGACGACCACGTGCTCGTGTCGGTTGGGAAGAAGCTCAAAGAGGCCAAGATGCTCTCGAGCCGGAGCAAGTTCCGCGCTGGCGTCGGTGCGGTCATGGCCGTGAACAAGACGCAGCGGCTGCTGAGTATGCGGATCGGCCGCGCGTCGACGTAGCTGCGTGGTGCAAGTCACGCCACTGCAGACTGACTACAGCTATGAACACACACACACGACGCAAATGCGCACATTGACACAACTGCATGCGCTAGATGCACTCTCCACTAAGTACGAGCCGCCTACAAGAACAACTTCTTAACAAGAGCACTCGTCTTGTGTAATTATTCTGATCATGTCACTAGGACTGCATTAGGTCGCGATAGCACTCCGTCATTGACGACGAGCGCTTTGAGGACTCGCGCTACATACACACTACTGCAAAGACGCTTCGAAGTACATGGTGATCGTTGTCCGCACTTGATCGCAACTCGCATCTCGATGTGTGCGATCCGACCGCACATCTGAATTACATCGGCATCCACATCCACATCCTCGCAAACTAATCCGATAGGTAGCAGTATCGAAGCATCGTCTAAATCTGGCGAGACGAGCGCTCATGCTCTTGGCGACCGTCGCCTGTCAGTTCGAAAGACATCGAGCCACGAGCACAAACACGCACTTGCACGTCATCACACACGCACACCCACAAGCCATGGCGTTCTTTGGCCTCACGGGGCTCGGCTCACAGAGTCCATTCGATCTTGCAAAGGAGACGCCGCTGTACGTGTTTGAGCGCACAGACTTCCAAGACGCGTTCATGCAGACGTTCCAGCCAGGTTTTACGCTCTATTCCGAGTGCGAGTTGGAAGTCGACGCTGCCCAGCGCTTGCTTGAGACCGCTACGCTCACATACGACCAGCTCCCGACGATGCTGCGACACCTGTACAAGTGTCCACATGGCGTCGACAACGTACCTGGGTCGGCACACATGCTCGTGCGCGAGGGCTTTGCGCCGTTCCGCGACTCGCAGATCGCACTCGGTGCGTTCCTGAGTCACATGGAGTTGCTCAAGACTCGCGCGCACGAGCACGAGCAGCAGACTGTCGCGCCGTTTGCGTACACAAAGGACGGCCTGCGGTCGCGCGAGTTTGTCTCGAACAACGACTTTCGCGGCCATCTCGTGAAGCACCAGCGCATGGTCCGCGACCCAAACGAGAAGAGTCTCGTCGCGATGACCGACGCGCAGTCGCACGGCTGGTCGGCACCGACGATCGTGACGGAGCGTCGACCGACAAAGAGCTGTGAAGAGACCAAATACGCGAGCGCAATGGTCAAGGCCGGCGTGTACTACTACTAAGTACTGTAATCTAGAGCACTATCGATACGAGAATATCGGATCCACCTACAAGGAGTACGCAAGGCTGCTTCTAGCAGAGACTGCGACTATGAACTTTGATCGAGCATTGAGGCTTCGAGCATTAAGGCTTGAAAGTCATCTCATGTATCTCTTGCTGGTCGTTGTCGTGTATATTTGGGCAACACTGACGTTGTAAATCGAGACCGGATAGGTGGTATATATGTACAAACAGATGAGCATGTTCATGCGCTGCACTATGCTGCGAACGAGGTCGGGATGGCGAGGAGCGCACGAGTAGGTTAGCAATGCTGCTGCTGGTGGTTAGTCGGTAGATTCAGATCGCAGAATAAGTGGAGCCATGTGCCAGCACTACCAGTTTGCAGCTCGACGGTACGCTGTACCATGTCACTAAAGGTCATTCAACTGAAAGATCACAGTACTTTTGCGCTTTTGCTCGCTGCCCATTCAAATTGCGCTGCTCGTTGCAAAAGACTCCTCACTCAGTCGTCGATCGATCTGCAGCAGTCATGGCGAAGGTGCGTGTGCGCGTGGCTGTCGTGTGTGCGCATGTGTGTCGTGTGTGCGCATGTGTGTCGAGGTGATGCAGTCCATAAGCACATCTCAGTCGATGTATATGAGCACGACCGGATGTGCATGAGTTAATGCGCGGTCCTTCTGACGTCGTCGTTGCCGATCGAACGAGCAGGGCAAAGCCAAGAACGTGGTCATCAAGATGCTCAGTGCCGCCAACACAGGGTACGTACTCGTGCATCGTGCAGCACTGGAATCACACTTGCATGTACTTGTACACATCACTGACGTCTGTGTGTATGTTGTTGTCACTCGTGCACAACGTCACAGCTTCTTCTACACGACAACGAAGAACCCGCGCAACGTCACGCGGAAGCTCTCGCTGCGCAAGGTGCATCACTGTGCTCTGCCAATCGCTCAGTGTCCACTGACACTGGGTGTTCAAGCAACCGCACTGTCCTGCAGACTCGTACTCACATACTGCTACTGCTCATGTATCTGGCCATCGCGTAGTACGACCCGGTCGTGCGGCAGCACGTGATCTTCAACGAGGCAAAGATCAAGAAGGGCTAAGTCGTCTGTCTGTGCATGATGCATCGCAGCTTTCGGTCGCACGTACGCTTGCGTTCACTCCCTGCAAGCAGTAGGACGCCTCAAAGCGAATAGACACCGCACATTCACACACATCCACAACAATACGGAGCCATGCGTGTCAACGTAGGGGCTTCTATTCGAGTCATCCACAACGTCCACGCCACCACTACACTCAGAGCAGCCGACGGCCTTTGATCATGAACGCACGCTCACTGTCACTATCAACTGCAACGACCTCTGCTGCTGCAGTCAGGCCAGCAACTGGTGCTTTGCGGACAGCACGTTGTGGATCTTCTGGTACAACCAACGCGGAAGCGTCAACTGGCAATGGCGCTTCGAAAAAGAACGGATGCGCGAGCGCTGCGTCAACCGAGATCCGCTTTGCGGGATCGAGCGTCAGCAACTGACTGAGTAACTCGATCCCAGTGTCCGAACATTCAGTTCGCAGTGCCAGTTGAGTCCGTAACGGCTGCGGGTCCGTATCTTTAAACTGTAGAAAGAACGGCAACGCAGCTGCATCGTGCCACTGATTCTCTGCTGGGGACCCCAGGAGTGCAAAGATCCGGCTGAGCTGATCCAAGTCCGATGCGCCATCAAACAGCGGCTTGCGCAGCAACAGCTCGCCAAAGATACAGCCGACGCTCCACACATCGACTTCGGCTCCGTACGTAGCAGCCCCAAAAAAGAGTTCGGGCGAGCGATACGCGCGCGTCACGACCTGGAGCGACCGCTTAATGGTTGGATCGGTTGGACGTATAGTTTTTGCGTCGATCGTAAGTGTCGTTGCCATCCCAAAGTCCGTGATCTTGACTGTAGGCCGCAACGCCGACAGCAGGAGGTTGTTCGGCTTGAGGTCACGGTGCAAAATGTTGCGACAATGGAGCTCCTGGACGCCAGTGAGCAGCATGTGCAAGTACGTCTTGACGTGTGCGATTGGGAGCTCTGGGACTGCAGCCGTGTCGGTGATCATGGCTTCGAGGTCGCTCGCCATGTACTCGAGCACGAGGTAGAGCTTGTCGTTGCGCTCGACGACGTCGAGGAGCTACAGACCGGGGGTGTGAGCTGCTGAGAGCCTACATGCATATATGCACATATACAGAGGCATTGCGCACCTGGACAACGTGCTTTGCGCCGCGACAGCGCTCGAGGAACGCAGATTCGCGCTTGCCAGCGTCGACGCGGCCGAGGACTTTTTTGATCGCGACGCGCTGGGCTGGCGCATCGCTATCAGTAGAGCTAGAGCTGCTGTGACGCACGCCTGCGTAGACGGTTCCGTACGTGCCGCGGCCGATCTCCTGGTGCTTCTCGTACGCGCCGATGAGCTTTGGCGCGCGCAGTGTGTCGTGCATCTTGCGCTTCATTGTCGTTGCGTTCGAGCAGCCGCAAATTGTTTTGTGCTGTGAAAAATGCAGATAAAGTATACAATTCGAAAAATGATTAACTGAAGGAGGTTATGATTTGATCTAGGTATATTTGTCACATTGTTGCGTTATATTTGAACTTTGATCAATTTAATGTGTAAAAATGTCATATTTTGCATATTCTTGACTTGAACTAGCTTTATCCAGCAAAAGGCCGTGCACATCGTACACGGCAACGCTCACATCGTGGGCGTGATGACAGTCGTCATCGTCAAAGTCGTCGTCGCAACCATGTTGAACTGTGCGCGCACACACGCTTCTCATGAGGTGGAAACGTCGATCGACGGGTCGGTGTTGACTGGCGAGCGCATTGACGCCGTTTCCAACTTGCCACACTGGAATCCTCACAATATCGAAAACGCCTTGTCTTTGCAGCAATCGCTATCTACCTGTTTATATACGATATGCCTTTTGTGTACTCATATATAATACTTTGTGTACGCAAAAATACCTGTCAGTTAGGCTCAATAGCGCACATCAATGCAATTACGTCCGGTCAAACTGACGGAGCCGTTCAATCAAGAACGCGCTGGTCAATCGCTCGCCCATGCGTCACAAGACCACAAACGCGCATGGTGCGCGCGCATGGCGGCTCAGAGGCAGGCGCTATCGGCCGTGTGTGAGGGCGAGCAAACCAGGCGCGAGAGTGCGTCGACTGTTGCGTTTGCGCTCTTTGCCATGGCGGTTGTTGGTTTGCGAGCGACTCGCTCCAGACCGCCAACTGGGTGTCAGCAGCAGCCGCGACCGCGCCCGTCACCACAACCGCGGCACCAACAGACAACGCCGTGGTCGCACGCGCGCGCTCTCTTGCTCTCTCGTCTCGCGCTCTCGTGTGATGCGTGACTGAATGGGACGACGGCAGCCGCCGTATTTTCCCGCCATTGCCATTGCCCACTCACGCATAAGCACTTCCGCATAAGCACACGCACGTACGCACGCGACGACGAGCGACCGCGTGCGCTCGCCACATACGCACACACACAGAGCGCATACGCAAATCTTCACGCTTTGACGCACACTCGACAGCACGTACGTTCGTCGCATCCACACACACACACGACACACACACGACACGCTGCCTATGATGAGCGTTATGACGACTGGGATGACCGCGCCGCCAACAACGAAGCGCGTACGATGGTCGACGGTGACGGTGTACGAGTTTGGTGTCGCGATCGGTGGGAGCGCAGTGCCAAAGCGTGGCGGTCCAGCCGTTGGACTCGCCAAGACACCCGAGTGCGTCTGGCACACGACAGTCGACGCTGTATACAACACGACCGACCGCCACGCGACTGCTATCGACCAGTGTGTACGGCCGCGCATGGCGACTGCTAGCGGCAGTGACCGACGGCATCGACTCGCGCAACGACGCCGCGTGCGGTGGCTCAAGCCGCTCGAGCGCGTCGTGATGCTGGAGCAAGCCGGTTGCAGTGAGAAGCGCATTGTCCGCACGATGCTCGAGAGCTCGGACATTGCGATGTCGCGGCGGCTGTGCATCTCGATCCAGCGCAGCGTCACTGTCTGAAGGCGAATGAGCAGTGAGTGGCCAGCAACGCACATCAAGGATCGTTCAGTGACCAATAGTGGGAATGTACGAATAGTAGTGAACCGATAGAATCCCAAACAACTGTCCAAACTGTGTGCACATTCTGCTGGTGTTTGAATGGGATGACTACAAGTACAATTGCGTGGCTCTCCGTGCTGCTGCTATCGACGCTTAAGGCTCGAAGACGCTTGCTATCTTGATGCATCGAATGGCAAACGCAGACACAGACGCCGTGACATGACGATCTGCGACGACTCCATGAGCATGCGGTAGATGCGCTTCTCGCTGAAGCCAGCGCGCTCCAACATCCTCACGCGCTCGAGCGGCTTGAGCCACCGCACGCGCCGGCGCTTGCGCTTGCGCTGACGACACGACTCACGTGGACACGCACTGTGTTGTTCGCGGCTACACAAACGCGGCATTGGCTCGCACGCTGTCGCAATAGCGTTTGGGTCAAACGCGCGCAGTGGCGTTCGGTGTACAGCGTCGACTGTCGTGTGCCAGACGCACTCGGGTGTCTTGGCGAGTCCAACGGCTGGACCGCCGCGCTTCGGCACGGCACTGCCGCCAATTGCGACGCCAAACTCGTACACCGTCACAGTCGACCACTGCACGCGCTTCATTGTTGGCGCTGTTGAGCTCATCGTAGGCAGCGTGTCGTGTGTGTATGTCGCGCAGTTGGTTGTTGTTGATGTCGAGCGATGCGAGTGGCACAGTGAGCGGCGCGTTCGCTCGCTCGTTTCTGCAAAACCACTCGCATGCGGCGCGGTGTGCCGTTCTTTTCGGTCGCTTACGCTCGCGCACCTTTGCGGTCGCTCCCATCAATCCGCCACCTCCACGTTCATCCACATGGCGCGAAGAGCGCCAGTCACGTTTTGTTGCTGAAAGTGATGAAAGCGAGGGTGGCGGGAACGCACGACCGTCCACTCATAACGCGATGTGATTCGCTGAAACAAACGTCACAACAATTGCCGATTTGATGTCCACAACTGGTTTGGGAATTGGCGTCCGCTCCGTCCACTCGTCCGCTCGCAAGTGTGTCACAACCAGATCGAGCCATTTCACATTCGTGAAGCTGCTGACGCGCTCTGTCAAGCACCGCACTGCAGTCGACAGCACTTGGTTCTTTCATCCTTCTTCTTCCAACTCCTTGCATCTTCTCGAGGCGCATGTCCACGCACCCACGTTTAGCGATAGCCATGTGCTCGTGCCGTCCACAATGCTGGTCTTTGTCCCAGTGATGCTCTCGTTGCCTACTCCGCTCATATTGTTGCTGTTGTTTGTGACTAGCACATTAGAGGATCAAAACACCTTCTCGAACGTGACGAGTCGCACAATGATCCGCTGCAACACCAGCAATTTGGAAACCAACGAAGCGCTCAGACTCAAGACTTAAGAGTGATAGTCCCGGCGAATCACGACTGAGGCGCCGAAACGGCGGAGCAGCTTCTATTTTCACACGCAATGGCTCGGACCTTCAACCTGTTGGTGTCTGCCACACCATTTACCACTGGACTCTCCATGTGATCGTGCTCCATGTGATCATGCAAAGCGAGAAGTGAGTGCATGTGCCTGACTGACGACAGTGCACAGCCCGACGGCAGCGACGATCGCAACGATGATCGCGCTCGCTCGCTCGCTCTCGCGTACGCACGTGCATTGGCCACAAACTGAGAAATGCTACAACAAGCAGCTGCGCATGGATGCAGCAAGCGCATGATCTATGGCCAATGACTGTCGATGCAGTCGGTGTGTATCTGCTCATACACGATCCACAGCAACAGACACACCGACAACAACGAGATCATAGTCTGTAGTCAATGGCCATTCTCTTTGTATATTTAGCTGCAGTGCATGCGCATGGGCTCGTATGAGTCGGTCTATCGTACAGAAGCGAACGCACGGAGCTGCCGCTTGGCTCGTGCGCTCTCTTACTTACTTCACTATCGTCCTTAAACTCATACGTAGTTGATTGGGATCATGCGTGCACGACCAGCAACCGCAGCACACGGTCGCTGC
>JAADWX010000670.1:0-16419 GCA_023336405.1 Globisporangium echinulatum | reverse complement strand
GTCATACACAAGCCACCACAAACGTCGCTAGCTACATGGAGGCAGGTTCACGGACGCAGCGGGCGTCAGGAGGCCGCGGAACGTCGGAAGTGCGCTGTGCGCCGCGTCGGTTTTCACTACCTTTGTCGTCGTCTTGGCCGATTGCTTTCGCGCGTCCTTTGCGAGCAGCGCAAAGAGTGGCGTCGACACTGCACTGCGCGGTCGCTCGCTATGCACGTTCATATCTGTCGCGACCGTCAGCTGCGGACTGCGTGTACCCGTTTGGCGACGGCGACGGCATCTCCACACGAGTTGAATGCATCGCGCAGCGCAGTGGCGGTCGAGTTGCGCCATGGCATCTGCCGTCTCACTCGTGATCGTGCTAGTGCTGCTGTCATCATCACCCAGCAGTCGACTGTGAGACGCATCGACTGCGTGCAAGTACGATCCGTCGTGTTGTGCAAACAGAAGTGCCATGGCGACACACGTGAAGCTCGTTGGCAGTCGCGCGGGTGCACTTGGCGGTTCGCGTCGCGTCGCGTCGGATGACGGCGCTGCATCGCGCTGGCCGAATGTGCGATCCTGCTGCGCTCGTGCTGTGTGGAGTCGCTGCCACCAGAGTCGGAACGCTGCGCGCTGCAGACGCGCGAGATGTGCAGCAACAACACTGCGCATCGCCATCAATCGTCGACCAATCAACTCGGTCGAGGACCACGAGTGCCCACTGGTCAACAGTGTACGTCCAACCGACTCGACGCCGTGATGACGCTCTGTGAGCAGCGCGACGTGCTCGTTCGAGTCGCGACAGTGTTCGGCTTCGTTCCTGTCGCCGTCACTGCTGATCTCTTGCGTCGGGTGCACGACTGCACCGACGCGCTGGGCACTCGCAAGCATTTGCGACCGAGACGCTGATATCGCTCTGTTCGCGACGCGCGACCACAGCACTAGTGGAAGGCGTCGCACTGCAAGCGCGAGCATGTCGAGCACGAGGTAGCCGATGAACAGCAGCATCGCGATCGTCGAGAGCACACGCAGTGGCTCAGTCATCTCAATCGGGAGCTCGGCTAGTACTGTAGCTGATGCGTCCAGCTTCTCGAACATGGTCGTGTCGTCGCGGATCTCAGTTGGTGTCTCGAACTGCGGGGTCTCAATGCTTTCTGGTAGTCGTGTAAGCTCTTCGGACACGGCGTCGCCGCTGTGCATCTCGAGCAGTTCCGAATCTTGCGCTGGTCGCGCTGCATCATCGAGCGCCAATGACGGCTCGTGACGCGGCTCGGATGACGCCGTCACAGCACTGTCGTCAGAGAGAGCGCGTGATTGTGACTGCAATGGCGTTGCTGTCTCGTCGATCTCTTCCTCCTCTTCGGCCGCTGGTGCATCAGATGGCGTTGCTGTGATACCAGTATCCGCGTCGCTGCTGTACTCGCTTGTCCCGCGCACGCGCTCATCGACGTTGTGCTCGACGCTTTCCGAGTCGCGGACAAGCACGAGTGCCTCGTTCTGTTGCTGTTGCTGCTGTGATGCTGTCGATGACTCTTCATCGCTCGTTGCTACGTACGGACTAGTCTGTAAGCTGCTGTCGACGACGTCCATAGGCACCTCGAGGCGTTCGTGCTCGCTGTTAATCGACACTCCAGCAGTGGCCGATGTACTGCAGCGCGAGTCGTCGTGCACTTGGTTGACACTGTTACTGATGTTGTTGTGCTGCTGCTCACTCTTGAGTGCAGCGATCATGCGCTCGACAGCAGCGACGTGGGTCTGCAGACGCGTACTGGTGTCAGCACTACTGCTGACGACTATTGCTTGAGCGCTGCCGTGATGCTCCTCAACGTCTGAACTTCCATAGAGCTGCTCATTGTGCTGCAGCTGTTCGCACGACTCGAGCGAGCGGATCCAGTCAAACGAGCGATGCACTGCTGCTGTGACTGCTGCAGTGCAATCCGTACGGACGCGAGTCGTCGCTGCGCGAGGGTGCGCAAAGTGACAGAGGTCGATCGCAATGTTGGCTGCTGTGTCCTGCATCCACTCGAACGACGCGGACTGTGCACTTTTGCTGCTACTGCTTTGAGACACGAGCAGGCCTTTGACGACCATGAACGCTGGCAGTGCGAGCTCGTCGGAGCGTTTGCAACTGCATCTGCGCTCGAGGTTGACAACGTCTTCGAGTGCACTGTGCAGCACATTTGCACATGCGTTCACGTCGAGGCGGTGGGCGTGGCAGAAGCGCCGCAGCTGTGGCTGCACACTGCGGTGCACGTCGATACGCACGAGCACGGGCTGGAAGTCGAGTAGTGCTGGCACGACAAGCCACGCTGGTGGCAGTGAGTTTGAATGTCCAGCAGATGTCGCCCACGCATGCGTGAAGATGACGACTGGTGTGCTCGCATCTACTGCTACTGCTACTGCTGCTGCTGCTACTGCTACTGCTACTGCTGGATGCGTGAGGGCACTGACGACGACGCCACAGACGAGCGTTGCGCGCTGCATTGCGAGTCTACTGCGTCGACAGCGTACCTTCGTCGGCGCCATTGTTGCGCAGCGAGAGTCTCCTCGTCCCGCGTTGCGAAATGGACTGTTGACGGACGAGCGTCGAGCGCGATGCTGGTGGTCGTGGTGCCAATCGACGACGACGCTTCGAAAGATCGCTCGAAATGGTTCGATAGAAAAGGAAGCACACGATCTTTTCGTACAAGAGCAACTGATTAGCATCCTGTATAAAAGCAGATCGAAATGATCAGAATGTGTGGTGCGTGTGTGACGTGTGACGTGGTAACCATTACGACGGAGACCACACCTGTGTCCGTTGATGTGCGCTCGTTGACGCTCTACTCGCTGAAGCGTGATACAGCTTGCGTGTGCTGACTTTGAGCTGAACATGATTGGCATGGGCGACCTAATCTGAGCACGCAAGCAAAACGCTTTCGGTGCATTCGAGGTGCATTCGAGGTGCATTCGGTTGTTACCTGCTATCCGTGGACGTGGTTTCTTGCTGTCCAGTCGCTTGCTGGACGCCCACATAGAGATCGTGTGTGCGTAAAGTCCATTCGCTCACTCGGCTCAAGACACTCGCGATCAGCAGCAGTTGGTGGATGGATGCGTGTCGGATCGCGAGGTTGTAATGAACGAGTGAGGGCGGACCATGCGCTTCAACGCCCCAGCACCAGCACCAACACCAGTAGCACGCTGGTATCAATGTTGCTTGAATCGACACATACTATTGTGAGCTTGCAACACCAGCACCCTAAACGAAGCTGTGCGTCGTCTTGCCATGGATGAGCTGGCTGGCATGTCCAGATACGATGGACGCTGAAGGAGCACATCCGCACCAAGCGCCACCATCAACGTGGAGGTGCTGACGGATATTCACTTGCTGCTTGTATACCAAAACTGAGTTCGAATCTTGGCAGACGTTGGTTCAGCGTCTTACCCTTTACTGTAGTCACATTGAGCATCCAGCAAACTCTTATTTTTCCATCATATCCCGTTCATCTAGCTTGAACTATATACTCGCTCTGCATATCAGTACTCTTTATATTAGAGAAATAAATTATATACACGACATACCAGCATGAAACGACTGAAACCAGTCTAAAAAAGACGCCACAGTCAGTTGCGCCATTTGCACTCCGCCATCGTCATTCGTAGGAGACCGCATCAGTGAGCACACGCCGCTAGCTCGTGCGTCGTGCTGCCTGTCGCGAGACCGCACTCGCCCCTTTTCCTCGCGTCTGGCCCTCAGCGCGCCGCATTCGGCATCCTGCTGCCTGCAACACACACGCACTCGGCGCGATGGTGCAGTTTGCCAAGAAGCTCGTTGCGGCACAACGGCCCGAGTGGCAAGGGTGCGTGCCGCTGTGTATATGCAAGCGTCTATGGCTGTGCGTGTATGTGACCTTGTGCACAGCAGCCTCTCACACACACTCTCACACACGTTCTTTCGCGTCGTATACACGCAGCCACTACCTCGAGTACAAACAACTCAAGAAGAGGCTGAAGAAAGTGATCAATGCAACGCACGACGACTCTGCTGCAGCAGCGCACTTTGAGCAAGAGGGCTTCAAGCGCGCGCTTGACTCCGAGGTGCATATTGTCGTCGTTGCATGCGTTATATCTGTTAGTCGTACACATGTGCTCTTGCTCACACATGCGTGGCTGTCACGTACATGTAGGTCGAGCGTGTCGTGCTCTTCTTCCTCACGAAGCAGGGCGAGTTTGCAAGCACTCTCGCTGAGCTGCGCCGCTCGCAGGACCACTTGCTACCCGATGACCTCGAAGCGATGCACGCGATCAGCGACCGGTGCGTGCACTTCTTCATCCTTTCCACTCGCATTTTGTTTGCTTGTTGGTCGACTCGACCGATCGATCAGCGCCGACCACTCACTCGTGCGAGCTGTTATCGTCTGTCTTTTACATACTCACATGCATATGTTTCACGTCGCATGTTTCGAATTTCGTGTTCCATACATTTTTTGGACATGTGCACACGTCACAGGTTCCGCAGAGTCGGTGACGACCTCGTGCACTTGCTGCAGTTTGTCGAGCTCAATGCGACGGGCATCCGAAAAATCCTGAAGAAGCACGACAAGACCGTCAAGGGGCGCAAGATCATGGGCTCGTACGTCTCGTCGCGCACGGACTCGCAAGCGTCGCACTTGCAGCAGCTGTACCACGACGAAGGCATCTCGGCGATCATTGCAACGATCCGCTCGGCGCTCACGGAGCTGCGTAAGCTCGAAGTACAGCTCGCAACGGCGCCGCACGCTTCGTTGAGTCTCGTGCGCTCGATCTCGCAGGACGAGCCGGTGCTGTCGAAGATCCGACTTGCACGTCGGCGGTTGCAGCAGTCGACGCAGTACGTCAAGACGATCGCAGCGCATGCGCTGATCTTCGACAGCGAGTCGTCGGAAGACGAAGACGACGCCGCGTACGAGTCGTTCAACCGCCAGCGCGATCGATCCGACGCGTCGCGGTTCATCAACATGCTCTGTACGTTCCTGTACATGACAAACTACTACATCGTCGCGCCGACGAGTGGCGACTACGCAGCTGCACTCGGTGGTGAAGCGGCGCTGAGCGGTGTGATCGTCGGCATGACGCCGATCGCGTCGCTCGCAAGCGCTGTGCTCTACAGCTGGTGGGCGAATCGGTCGTACAAAGCGCCGCTCGTGTTTGCGACCGTGTGCCTCGTCGTCGGCAACTTGCTATACGGCCTCGCGCTCCACTACGACAGCATCGCAATGGCGATCGCTGGTCGCCTGCTTAACGGCTTTGGCGGCGCGCGCGCGATCAACCGGCGGTACATTGCCGACACGTACTCGCGCGACGAGCGCACGCAGGCGTCGGCGTTGTTTGTGACCGCGAGTGCGCTCGGTATGGCGGCTGGTCCAGCGCTTGCAGCTGCGCTGGACTACGTCCCAGACTTTACAGTCATCGGCGTCGCCGTGACGACTGAGACTGCGCCGGGCTTTGTCATGTTTGTGTTTTGGATCGTGTACCTCGTGTTCACGGTCTTGCTGTTCATCGAGCCCGAGCGCGAGAGCTGGCTCGAACGGTCGCGGTCCATGATCGAGTACAGCACTGGCAATGAACGCTCGAGCATGAGCATGAGCGCAACGACATCAGCTCAACCGACTGAGAGCAGTGCGCTGCTGAGTCGCCGCTCGCGTGTGTCGAACGTCAGCAGCCACGCGCAGTCGCCACCGCCACTGTCGTCGCTCTGGCACAACGTCCCGGTCGTCGCGACGCTCGTGATCTACATCGTGCTCAAGCTCGTGCTCGAGTGCTTGCTCACAGCGAGCTCGACGGTCGCGCAGTTCTACTTCCAGTGGGACTCGACGCAAGCCGGACTGTACCTCGCAGCGCTCGGCCTCCTCATGTTTCCCACGAACGTTGTCGTGAGTCGACTTGCCGACCAGTACGACGACCGCGAACTGATCGTCATGTCGCTCGGACTCATGATCGTTGGAGTCGGTGTCGTGATCAACTACGGCCACTACAGCGTTGCGCAGTTTGTCGCTGGCGGCGTCATCATCTTCATTGCGACGAACGTGCTCGAGGGTGTAAACATGGCGCTTCTGAGCAAGACGATCCCGAAAGCGTTTGCGCGTGGGACGTTCAACTCGGGACTGTTGGCGACCGAGGCCGGGACGTTTGGTCGTGCGCTCGGCGACGTCGCAATCACGCTCGTCGGTCTGCCAGGTATCCAGTACGTACTCAACTGGACGTTCGTGCCGCTGCTCGTAACGAGCATCGTCACGACGATCTACACGGTGCACGTCTACCCCAAACTCGCGACGCGCGACTGATGAAAAAAGATGAGTGGGTGAGCAATCGGTGGGTCGCGGTATTGGGTTTGGACGCCTCGCTCGCAGTGCGTTGCTAGGCTGCCACGTACGTCGGGAGACACAGACAGCCAGTCAGACATACATAGGGGGCTACTAGCATGACCTTGTCTTGTATAGGCACAACAAAGGGTCGACACCAGTGCAACTGTGCGTCTCTGTGTGTGCGTTGCGTTTGTTAGGGTTTGCCATCGACCAACCGACCTGACCTGTTGCACGCGTCTCGACGCTAGTCACACGCTCACTACACGCGCTCGATGACAACGGCCGAAGCGCCGCCACCGCCGTTGCACACCGCTGCGCAGCCAATCTTGCCACCCTCCTGTTCGAGCACTGAGCAGAGCGTGACGACAATGCGCGCGCCGGAGCACCCGAGCGGGTGGCCGATCGCGACGGCACCTGTAACGTATACACATACACAGTGTACGGTACACACACGAGTTAGTAAATACAGTCAGTCACTCAGCGCTACGTCAACACATACTCATTCGCAAGCATTAGCCAATCAGTCAGCGCGTCCAACGCACCGCCGTAGACGTTCACGCGCGCTGGGTCGAGCCCCAGGAGCTTCGTATTCGCGCACGCAACGACCGAAAACGCCTCGTTGATCTCAAAGAAGTCGACGTCCGCTTGCGCGACCTTTGCGTTTGCGAGCGCCTTGGGGATCGCGAGCGACGGCGACGTCGTGAACGCGCGCGGCGCTTGGCTCGCATCGGCAAAGCCGCGCACAACGGCCTGAATCCGGTCCGTGAGGCCAAGCGCCTCAGCCTTGGCGCGGCTCATGAGCACGAGCGCGGCCGCGCCGTCGTTGATCGGTGACGAGTTACCTGGCGTCACGCTCGGCGCGAACGACTCGCTTGGCTTGAAGCACGGACGCAGCTTGGCGAGCGTCTCGACGCTCACGGGCCGCACGACGACCTCTTCGTCCTCGGTCACGACGACTGGTGCAGCACCGCGCTTGAGCGTCACTTCGACCGGTACGATCTCTTTCGCAAACTTGCCGTTGCGCGTCGCTGCGAGTGCGCGGCGGTACGTCTCGGCTGCGTACGCGTCCTGGTCGGCGCGAGAGACGTTGTGCAGCCGCGCGCACTCTTCGGCGAAGTCGCCCATTGGGACGTTCTCGAATGCATCGTTGAGTCCGTCCTGTGAGTGTTCGTGTCAGTAGCAGGCAGGCAGGTACGCGCACATGTGCAACCAGTCAGTCTGGCTGTCACGTCCAAGTTGATGCATTTGGGTGATTGGGTGATTCGTATGTACCGACTGGATCGCGTCGACGAACGTGAGGTCGCCAAAGCGCGCGCCGCTGCGCGCCTGCTTGGACATGTGCGGCCCTTGGCTCATGCTCTCCATGCCGCCAACGACGACAATGTCCTGCAGCCCAAGCTGGATCGACTGGGCGCCAAACACAAGCGCTGTTCGTACACGCCACCCACAAAGATGCACACAACAGCACAGCCGTGTTGGTATGATACCACAGACAGACATGCACACAACACATACACATGCATAGGTCAACAAAGCAGCACGCGCACCTTTCATGCCGGACGCGCACACTTTGTTCACAGTCGTGCACGCGATCGAGTCGGGGAGACCAGCCTTGAGCGCTGCCTGTTTGGCTGGCGCTTGGCCAACACCTGCCGAGATCACGTGGCCGAGGATGACTTCCTCGACTGCACTCGGCTCAACGCCTGCGCGCGACAGCGCCTCTGTACATGCAAACACACAAGCGTGAGTCTTGAGGCAAGCACGTCGATAGAGCGCATGCGATTGCGATCGCCGATTCGCACCTCGGATCGCAATTGCTGCGAGATCTGTGACTTTGACCGACGATAGCTTGCCCTGCAGCGAGCCGCATGGCGTGCGCGCTGAGCCGACGATGCAGACATCGCGCGGGTCGTTCGGGCGGCTCATGATGCAATCTGTAAGTGTGTGGAAGTGTGTCGACCTGTCTCGGTTTGCAGTCAACGTCGCGTGTGCGCTGATCCAATTGTGTGTGTGTCGAGCTGCAACATGCAAAAGAAACGACCATCACTCTTGCATCGTCACGTCTGGGTCTTCCAATCACGATGCACATTTTCGCATACTTTGATACAGAATAATGGCACGACCACCCAGCTACCTGAAAAAAGTATGTGATGCGCACACTCGCAGACGACATGACACGATCGAGGACGCGAAACGACGCGATCAATGCTGACAACAAGACACATGACGTGCTCGCATTGCGCAAGTATGGTGGTCACGTGACGAGCTGCAAGATCATGGCAGTGCGTAGTGCAAATGACGAGTGAGTCGCGAGCAATGTCGTATAGAAAATGCATCGATTGATATATCAGTCGGCACAGCGACTGCAGCAGCCCTGCCCCGCTCTCCCATCCCTCGAGTCCTGCCCCCTCCTCCTATCCTACATCCGTCCGTCCGCTCGGCAGTCGACTGGCAACGTGCGAGTAGATCGACGCGAGGTCATGCGCTAAAAACGAAGGCAGGTGCCTGTGTCTTCCCAAGTCGTGTCGGTGATCGTACCTGCTCGAAGCGTCGCCACACACACGACGGCGCTCTTGGCTTAGTGCGCTAGCACAGCCTTTGCCGACGCGCTCTTTTGCATCGCGTTCGACACGCGGCGCGACGAGCTGTGAACAACGTCGACCGCGTCGGCGTCGCGGCAGAACGCCATCCACTTTGGCAAGCGCTTAGCCGAGAACAGACGCAGCGCGAGACCAACGGGCATCGAGAGCGCGCCGAGCAAGATCGAGATGCCCCACTCACCAGCGTTGAGCGGCTTGCAGTTGAAGAACCGGCCGGTGAACTGCACGATGATGAACTGCGCCACGATCTGGAAAATCGTGACGTAGATGTACACGCGGTTGCCTGTGATACCTTCAAACACGTTGAGCTCGTCGTGGATCTTGCGGCAGTTGACTTCGTTAAAGAGCTGCATCCACACGAACGTGTTGAAGATGATCGTCATGTGCTCGCTCGGGTCGTTCTTCTCGTCTTCGCTCAGGTCGGCATACCGACCCGACTTGATGTCAAAGATCTTGTCGCCCACGAACGTGAGCACGAGCAACACAATGAGCTGGTATGCGGCCTGGCCAAAGATGTGCTTGTTCATCATCTTGGTCAAGAGTGGCTTGGTCTTGGGGTACGGTCGTCGCTCGAGCAGCGCCTGCGTCGGTGGCTCGGTCGCAAGTGCAAGCGACGCAAACGAGTCCATGATGAGGTTCACCCAGAGCATCTGGACGGCCGAGAGCGGCGACTGCTCGAGGATCACGGCGCCGAGGAACGCGAGGACGATCGCCACGACGTTCACCGTGAGCTGGAACTGCAGGAACTTGGCGATCGAGTCGTAGACGTTGCGGCCCCACTTGATCGCGCTCACGATCGACGTAAAGTTGTCGTCCATGAGGATGATGTCGGACGCGTCCTTCGCGACGGCCGTGCCGCTGATGCCCATTGCAAAGCCGACGTTCGCTTTCTTGAGCGCCGGTGCGTCGTTCGTGCCGTCGCCCGTGACAGCGACGATCTGCGGCCCGTACGGCATGAGGTTCGACTGCATCAAGCCAGTCACAAGCGTGTACTTGTCCTTTGGTGACGACCGCGCCATGACGCGAAGGTGCGGCCAGATGCGGTCAAACTCGGCTTGGATGATGTTGCCATTGCCGTCGAGCACACGGCGGCGAAACTCCTGGCCCTCGAGCACGATCGCGTTGTCGCCGGGCTTGAGGATTCCGCATTTGCCAGCGATCGATCGCGCGGTCATGATGTTGTCGCCCGTGACCATGCGCACGACGATGCCGGCGCGGTGGCACTGCTTGATCGCGTCTGGGACTTCTTTGCGCACGGGGTCTTCGATCCCGACGATGCTAATGCACGTGAGGTCCATCTCGACGTCGTCGTCGGCCCACTTACTGATCTCGTCGGCCGAGCACTCGACGTCGCGGTACGAGAGACACAGCGTCCGATAGCCCTGCGACGCGTACTTTTCAATGATCGAGCTGTTGATGATGTCTTTCTGGTTCGAGTCGAGACTCGCGATCGAGCCATCGAGGCGTTTCATCTTGTTACAGAGGCCGAGGACGACTTCGGTTGCGCCTTTTGTAAAGATCCGGCACGTCGACGCCGAGCGCTTGACGACGACCGACATGCGCTTCTTCTTGCTGCTGAACGTGAGCATGTGGCCAACTTCAGTCGTCGATCGGACGTGCGGGTACTCGACGCCGCAGTCGCGTACAAACTGCAGGAGCGCGCACTCGGTCTTGTTGCCCGTGTGCTCGGGCTGGCCACCGGCGACCTTCGCCGGCAGGATCTCAGCGGTCGAGTTCACGCAGATGCCGTTGCAAAAGACGTCCTTCGTGGTCTCGGACATCTCGTCGCCGGCCTGTGATGCCGACGTGAACTCCTGGCCGCCGATCCAGACCTGCATGACCGTCATGCGGTTCGTCGTGAGCGTCCCGGTCTTGTCCGAGCAGATCGTCGTGGCGCTGCCCATGGTCTCACATGCGTCGAGGTGGCGCACGAGGTTGTTGTCGAGCAGCATCTTCTTGACCGAGTACGCCAACGCGATCGTGACCGCAAGCGGCAACCCCTCGGGGATCGCAACGACCAACACCGTGATCGCGACGATGAAGAACTGGAGGTAGTCGCTCACGTATTTGGACTTCCACTCGAGCTTGTCTTCAACAAACTTGTGGATCGAGAACCGAATGCACATGATGATGAACACGAGGATCGCAACGGTCGTCCCGAGCTTCCCAATTAGGACCGTGAGGCGATATAGCTTGGCTTCGAGCGGCGACTGCGCATCACCGTCGTCGTACTCTTCCTTTTGCTCGACCGTGCCGTTTGCACCAGCTGGCGGCGCGGCGCCATCGACGGGATGCGGCGTTGTAGCTGCAGCCGACTCAGTCTTCTTCTCGTCCTTCTTGCCGGCTTTGCCGAGGATGAGCTTCTTGATGATACCAGCCTGCGAGTTCTCGCCGACGCACACGACGAGCATCTTCCCGAGACCTTCCATGACCTTTGTACCGGACAGCAGGAACGGATGTTCGGGGTTCTTGATCATCAAGTCCGACTCGCCGGTCATTGCGCTCTCGTCGAGCTTGAGCTCTTTCTCGTCAAACACAATGCCGTCCGCTGGGACAATGTCGCCAAGGTCGACGCGCACAATGTCGCCAACACGGAGCGAGAACTTGCCGATCTCACACGGCACGCCGTTGCGGATCACTTTGATCTTCTCATCCTCTTTGACGGCGTTAAGCGACCGGAACTGCTGCTCTTTCTGGTAGTCGTTGATCGCGGTCACGAACGTGACGACAAAGACGGCAAAGATGATACACGCGCCTTCGATCCAGCCCGTGTCCGGGTGGTCACCGACCGTGAGGGCGAGGATGACCGAGATGATGCCCGAGAACGTCAATACGATGATCGTCAGGTCCTGGAACGCTTCCCACATGAGTTCGAGCAGTCCCTTGGCGCGCGGCGGTGGGATGTAGTTTGACCCGAACGTCTCTTCGCGGCGCTGCAGGTCAGCAGCGTTGTTGTTGTCGAGGCCCTGACGCACGTCAACGCCGATCGACGATGCGACGCCATTGATGCCGCCGAGTTTCTCGAGCTGCTCGACTTGGTGCTCGTGTTGCGTCTCAATGAGGCGGATGAGGTCACCGGTCATGAGCTTGAAGCCGCTGCCATCGTTTGGCGCCATACCGAGCGATCTGTTCGCTCACACACCTGCGCAAAACTCGAGCAGGCACGCAGCGCTTGCTCGTGGTGTAGACGATCGGTACCTACTGCTGTTGCTGCTGTGTGTGGCGGTGCTGCTACTGCTACGAGTGCACGCAGATGGGCAAAGCGACGCTTCCTCGCACCTGCACAACTCGACGCGTCTGTTGCGGCGCAACCACTTGCGCGAGTCTGCTGCGTACCGTCGTCGATCGTTTTGCGTGTGATGTGCTCGCACAGAGCAGAATGGTGTGTGCGGTCGTTTCACACTTGGTGTCTGTGACTCGGGTGGCAATGATGCAGAGGGTCGCAGGAGCTGTTCGAGGTTCAAATTAGATTAGAAACCTCGTCGTATCCGAGAGGCTATTTATGGGTGCATTATGCCTGTGAAAAATGATGATCTTCAATATCCTATACATACAATTGATTGGACTTTGCTAGTTTATTGTTAACCACTGTTGTTTGCTGATATCAACAGGACACATATTGCATGCATCCTGAGGGAGAATGAAGGAGTAGCACGGATGGTTCCCACCTTGCTGGTGTATTAGCTTACATGTTTGTACAGCACCTCTAGTCGCCTACTTTTGACTATCCAAAGTGCAGGAGTGTGTGGCGATGAGTTGAAGTCGTTCGCACCTGATATGTTAGTGGCATGCTGTGATTGGTTGAGCAACATGTGGGATACGATTTGTCGTCTAGGACAGAAAGCGTGCAGTAATGACATATGGTGGGTTACTACAAATGCCTTGCAGTACATATTTGTGCATATCCACCCTACCATGCTGCTCTGATACTCTTGGACGACTCACATCCTTGTCTATTGCGAGATCACCTTGCTCCTCTGATTAGCTTTCTAAATCGAACCGAGCAACGGGCAACGAGGATGCGATGTGGCTGTCAAATGCTCAGAAGAGAAGACGAGAGCAGCGTCGCAGACCGATATGTTTAGGAACGACTCGACTCGAATTAGCCATCTATTGCTGACGTACCTTGTCTGGCTTATCTTGCACCTGTTTTGCCCAACAAGGTTCAAGAGTCTAAGAATCACCTAGAACGAGTTATTTCTCCTCCTGACCGAAGTCGAGTCAAGTTGCAATTAATGACAGCATCAGAGGTCCAGACTAGCGGCTTTGCAAAGCACACACGCACGCACAGGTATGAAGACTATTGACTCCTTCAGACTGTGAATTGGTTGTGAGACGCTGCACGCAAGGTCATCACGTCGATCAACACGGCAAGGTTATTTGAGTCAACAAGTTGTGCGCTGCAACTTGCTCTACCAATATCAAGTTGTATCCATGTCGATGTTAGCTACTCGACCCGTTATCTTGTTGTGTGCGTGTGGTAGCGCAACTTGCAAATATCGAGCTGGAACAAACCTCTGCATGGGTATCACGCAAGTGCCTTGTGTTGCTGGGAAGTGTCAGCATAGTGTTGCATCGCTGCTGCGAAACAAGCACTTGATTGGCGTCAGTAAACTTGATGTAAAGCTGCTCGATGTGTCGCTTGTCCCGAATCACGAGCTTCGGTGGTTCAGATTTGCTGGCAAAGTAGATACGCACAACATGTGATCGACAGACCGCGTAACATGGAAGTTCATCGAGTAGTTGAGACTATGCCGGCATCACTGCTCGTCAGTGCACACGTGCAGATGTGTATGACAATACAGAATGCGCTGCTCGTCCTGCCTTTCGCGACGATCAAGATGACACTTGCTTGTCGATCGCGGCTGTCGTTGTCACTACTCTGCCTGAACTGACGGATCGATACAGCGGAACACGATTGCCTGAACGTACATACTGTCGTCGTCGTCAAGGACGCACTGTAGGCGAGTCGCACTACTAGTCACTATTCGAATCGCAACAATTTGTTGTCCGCCAGGAGCGCATGTTTGTGTATCCCAGACGACGGCGCATTGGTTTGCAGGACCAAAGCATCGAAACACTACAGCAGTGCTCGCGTGAGTAGTTTTGAGTTGGGTTGACGGTGACGCAAAAACCAAACGTCACTTGTCCAAATCTACTCTGTCTGGATATGGCTAAGGTCCCTCGCTCGCTCCAGCCGCACACTCACGTGGTGCTCTCTCTGCTCGAAGCAACCGCTGGAGCTCGCGAGCTCTGCTCGTTTGAAAGATCTCGAGTTTTGAGTATGGCGCTGGAGGCCGCAAAGTCGAAGCGACGCGCGTATGCCGCCGAGTCAGAGCGAACGAGAACCGCTCATCGCGATATCTTTGCGCTTGAAGGGACACGGCGCCGCCTCGTTGAAGGCGACTGCTTGCCGCGTATACATGGTGGGCGACTGTGCGGATGTTGTAGGGGCAAGGACGCACTCAAGAGGCGCTGAACGACGAGGGCGAAGGAGGTCGATATCACTGCTGCTGGCCGCGCTTGCGTGTTGGTTCCCACTTTGCATTTTGCAGCAGCTGTGCTCGACTCGGCAAAGAGAGAGGCAAGCAGCCAGCGATCAATAATCAGTGACGCACAGCACGTGACAACAAGCAGGTCGACGGTGCACAAGGCGCAATGGTGTCGCTCAAGGCAATCCTGATCGGTGTCGCGAGTTCGCTCGGCGTGACGCACGCGCTCGGCCCCGACTGGGTGTCGCTCGGCACGGAAGCGTCCCAGGTCTCGTTCGACGGCGACACGCTCGTGGTGTTGAACAACGGCGGCCTCCTGTACTCGACCAAGGAGTTCGAGGGGTCGCCGACGTGGAGCTACCAACAAGGCAACTTTAATGGCGTTCGGGTCTGGGGTGATAAGTACTGGGCCGTCGGCATGAACAACGAAGTGATGTACACGTCGGCGCCGACTCCGGGGAACTGGAACATTGTGCCGGGACAGCTCAAGTCGCTCGCAGTCGACGGCAAGCAGCTCTGCGGGATCAACCTGGACTACGAGATCATGTGCGCTGACGACGAGCTCACAACGAATCCGCACTGGCGCAAGCTCCCGGGCAAGTTCACGCAGCTCGACCTCACGGACGGTGTCATCTACGCGGTCGGCTTGCAGGACAGCTTGATCTACCGCGGCTTTTCGCACGGCGAGGCCGACTGGAAGCCGATCGCGACTGGGACGACCATTCAGCAAGTCTCGTACGATGGCGGCGTGCTCTGTGCGATCACGGCCAACAACCAACTGATCTGTGCCACGAAAGGGCTCCCGATCGAACCACAGTGGATGAACTACGACGATGGCGGTTTCACGTTCGTCGAGGTGCAAGCCGGTCGCGTGTATGCTGTCTCACAGGACACGATGATATACGTGCGCTACCTCACGAAGCGTCCCGAGGGGATGGGCGTCGACTGGACGCCACTCCAGTCTGGACCGAAGCTCCGCCAGATCAACTTTGACGGCAAGACACTCGTCGGCGCCGCGTCGGACATGAGTGCCTGGATCGCTACGGACAACTTTGACGCGTCACCAAACTGGTTCAGGATCGACGGCATGCTCTCGCACGTTGTCGTCTGGGGCGACCGTCTCTACGGCGTGGGGAATGACCGCCAACTCTGGTTGGGTCGTGCAAGCACGGATGTGCAGTGGCGAAAATCGCCCGGCGTCTACGTGCAAGTGTCGACCGACGGCAAACAGCTCTGCGCCGTGAACGGTAACAACGAGATCTGGTGCGCCGATGAGCTCATCGACACGAAGCCAAACTGGCGCCGCATTGACGGCGGCTACCAGCACGTCGTCGTACTCAACGGCGTGCTCATGGCCTCGCGGATTGGTGACGACTCGGTCTGGGTCGGTAGGTCGCATGGTGCGCCCAAGTGGCTCCAGATGCCTGGCGTGAACCTGCGCTACTTTGAGTACGACGGTACCAACTTGTGTGGCACGACCCGCGACGGCAAGGTCCAGCTCATCAACTCGGGCTTTATCGATGGCAATCCGAACGTGCAGACACTCACAGGCAAAGCGGCGTACACGGCTATCAACAGCAACCGCATCTTTGCGGTCAAGGAAGACTACAGCATCTACTCGCGCGCGAACCTGTAAGTGTGTCATGTCACAGTGTGAGCGCACAAGAAAGCAGAGTGGCGAGGGCGTTGGTCTGCTGGACGTCTACGGATCAAGCGCTGTGTGCAAGGATCAGGCCACATCAGAGAATGAGTGCGTACACGATAATGTGAGCGAGGATGAGAGCGAGAGAGGTAAGGAGCGAGCAAGAACAGAAGCGTTCTCGTTCGTACATGCAGTGCGTCTGCCAGCAGTTGATAGAGAAGGATCGAACGTGACACTGCGTGTGCGGGTAGGATGGCGAGAGACAGACGACTGGTTGCGTGGCGGACTTGTATTTGTGCGGACCTTATCGAAATGCTCCAGAATCAAGTCCATTACACACGCTGGCTTGTATGAGAACTGCTCGATTCATTATTGGCGGT
>JAADWX010000669.1:0-16420 GCA_023336405.1 Globisporangium echinulatum | reverse complement strand
TTTGCGGCGCGCCACGGGCCGGGTTTCGTGTCGCATGCGACTGCCTTCAGGGTCAGCGATGGCATGAGGTGGTCGCTCACAGTTACTCCGCGCACTTGGGGCTCGCTGTACTGAGCGGCAGAGAAGTACTTTTCCTGGAGGCAGTGGGAAATGAGGATGTAGTCAAGGGATCAATGTTTTCCTGTTTTATATCTGTGTGTGACGTGAGAGATCTGAACGGACGGACAAGGGTAGATTAGATATGTATCACACTAATATATGATGCCCGTCGTACAGTATTGATATGCGACATCAAATGCTGCAACATATCGTACAGCAACATATCACAACATATCACGACACGTCACGACTTTCTCATACATTGCAGCTCTGTTGACGTTGGTCTCGATTCTGGACCGTCTCGCTCGCTTCTCACTCACTTCTCGCTCACTCGTGCAGACTAATCTCGCTCAGCTCGACGCCTTCGCGGTCGTCATCACCATCTCCATCGTCGTCGTCGTGGCTGTCGATACCTCCACCACGCGTTACCACTTGGCCGGGACTATTTGCAGCGTCGCGCGTCGCAACGTCGGCACTCAGCGACGTGTACTGGTTCCGCCATCGCTTGTACGTGACTGTGAGCAGCGCTGCACCGACGACTGCTGCTGCTGCGACCACGAGTGCAAGCACGACCGTGCCAATCACACTCGCACCAGTCGGTCCAGCCGTCGCACTAAAATCCGTTGCGCCTGTACGCTCGGTCTGTGCGCCATCCCGACTACTCGCGCCAACAACGAGCGGATCGCACTTGGTAGTCGGTGTCACTAGCGTCGCTGCTGTCCAGTTGACGTCGTTGCCAAGCGCCAAAACAAAGTCGCGGATGACTCGAAAGTTTGGCGTTCCAACGCCCGTTGCTGCGTCCCAGCCGCCGGCCGCACCAAACGAGTCACTACAGATCAGATTCCCGCCTTTGCGTGCGCCGTTGTTGCCGACGACAACGTCGTGGAACGCTTCGGGCGCGACGTCGTTCAGGTGGTACAGCAGTGGGTTGAGGAACCCCAGCGGTTGTTTCCCAGCGTTGAGCCGCGCGTCGTTCCAGAGCGTGACCATGCCGCCAACAACTGGCGTCGACGCCGACGTGCCCGAGACGCCAGTCACGTACCCGTGGATGTACGTATGGAATGACGCACCGAGCGCTGCAATGTCGGGGTACGCGCGACCCGAACGGTTGAAGAAGCCTGGCGTCGTCGGTATACGGCGAGCCGACGTTGTGAGGTACCGATCGACCGCGCGTTGCTGGTACGCTGGGATAGGGTAGACGTTCGAGAAGCCGCCGCCAGTCGTGACTACCCCACCCCCCTCGCCACTACACACGACTTCGTCGGCCGTCCGTAAGAAGTCTTTTGCAAAGTGACTCGGCGCCAGCACCATCGTCGCGCCAACGGACGTGATGTACGGACTCGACGACGGCCACTGCGGCCCCGCGAGCAAACACGTCTCGTTACGTGACAACTTGGCAAACTCGGGCCGCAAGCCAGCAACGCCGTCGTCGCCGCTTGCAACGAGCACCGAGATGCCACGGAGCCCCATCTTGATCAAGAGCGCGTCAAACTGCTGGGCATAAGCCGGCGAGAGCCGAAAGATCTGGGCTTCGTCGTCCGAGTAGCTGATCGAGACAACGAGCGGCGGCGCGTCGAGTGCGAGCACTGCGTCGGCAAACGCAACGAACGGCTCGTCCATCGGCGAGAACGGGTTCGAGCCGTTCATCGTCCAAACAAAAGTCGTCGCATTGCGCGCGACGCCTGTGAGGTACTGGAGGTCGAGCGACGCCTCGGTGCTCGCTTTCTCTGGTTTGTTTGGCCGCGAGCCGCGCTCGACGATCGTTGGGATGGGAGAGCCCGGTAGAAAGTCGTGGAAGAACTTGGTGAGGTCGCTCGGGCTCCAGCTCTCGCTGTAGAACGACGGCACGGCCTGTGTACTGCGTGGGTGCGTTGCGACGAGAGCGTCGGGGATGCCGTACAGTGCGCGGATCCGCGCGAGCGTCCCGCCGCTAGTGCTGCTGGTAAAACTGACTGTGTTATCAGCGCTGACACTGTCAGTAGCCATCGCTGCGAGCGCGCGCAGACCGAGTGGATGCGCGTTTGCGTTCACAAACGCAACGACACTGTGGAGATGCGATGGGATCGTGACAGTGTCAGCAGCCCGCAGCACGCGCGATGGCATGTGGCCAGTCGTTGTTACTGGTCGCTCGTACTCGTAGATCGCAGTGTTGAGGAGCCGCTCGACGTGTTTGACTGGCAGTGCAACCTAGTATAATCGGCAGAAATGGCAGTCTGTGTCAGTAGCCAACGATGTCTAGCGTGTATACACACTGAGACGTACTGTGAGGATGTTGGACGCTGGTGAGAACGCGCCGATCGCGCTAACGTCAGTAGCACGTGGGTCGACAACTGGCTGGAGCCAGCGCCGCACGGCGTCGAGCGCGCCGTCGTGCGGCCGTGCGAGCGCGTCGGCCTCCGTGCGGCTCAAGTGCTGTCCGTACTCGGGCGCGCTGTCGCAATAGAGACGACGGCGTACGCATATAGAGAGACGGCATAAGGGTGTGCACATGCAGACACATACACTGACAATGCGTGTCGGCATGACGATTGATGCATACGTACAGCGGATCGGCGACTTGCCAGAGCTTGCGCTCGAGCGCATCAAAGTCGTGCACGTGCAGCCCGACTGCGAGGTGGAACGTTGCGTCTGGGTCAGCGCGCGCACGTTGCTCGTACAGCGCGCTCTCAAAGCGCTGCGTATGCTGCGGTAGCGCACTGCTCTCTCCCAGCAGCGTCAGCAAAAGGATCGCGCTCAGCAGCATCGTTGTCGATCGCGGCAGTAAGCGCGCACTGCAGCAAGTCGTTTGAGCGTGCTGCTGTGGCAGTTGTGCAAAGTTGTTGCGTCGTGGCGCGTGCGCAGACGTCGCGCTCGTCGGCACCATCACCGGTCGAGTCGTCCTCGAGCTGGTGCGTGTGTGCAGATGAGCTGGCACACGACGACGCGGCCAAAATGCTCAATTTGTTCTGAGATTTAGAAATATGGAAAATCAAATATCGAAATTACGACAAACCCGAAACGTCACGATACAGCTTTACCTGACTGTGAGCCTCGCTTCGTTCACATCGCATGCGCGCATACAAAAGTCGGTGCGTACATCTCTGTGTGTGCGCACATGACCACGTCAAAAGCGAGCAAGTCGAGAGAACAGAAGCGCATGCAGTTTGCGCTCTTGTCGAGTCCAATCACGTCGATCGCCATTGCGAGCTTGCTGTAGACGCAGTGGTTAGGATCAGCTACTGCAAAAAAGCGACCGCAAACGCCAGCGGTGCCGCAAGGAGCTGCAACTACTACCTCGCCGCTCTCACTCGAGTCAACATGTAGCGCCTGCGCAGCAGTGCGATCGTATCATGAGACGCATCACTGCGATCGTGTCGGCACGAAGCGCGATGTGCTACAACTGTTGACTTTGACGTCTGGCACTTCCAATCCGGTCGATTGGGCCGAATTTCAGTGCGGTCGAATACCTTCGACATTCGATATCAATTGTTGCAGTTTAGCGGTTGAACCACACGACTGAACGAACAGGTCACTCTCGATTTTGACACGCATCGGCCACGCCAGCACGCACCACACGCACGCGCCACCATGCTGCTCGCTACGACCCCACGGTGCGCGCCCACACTCTCTGACGCCTACACTGCTTACTCATGCATTGTATGCACATGTTCTTCGGTCGGCTTACTCGCTCTTCTTCTGCTTGTGCTCTTGTCGGTTGTCACCAAGTCATCCGCACCTGCGCTTGTTGCGTCGCGCAGTGTCGCTTCCACATGCTGCTACTACGCGTGCTGCGAGCAGCACGGTATCGTCGACGCTCGACCACTACGACGTCGTGATTGCCGGTGGCGGTGTCATGGGCTGCTCGGCTGCGTACCACTTGGCATCGACATCGAAGCTCAAGATCGCCGTCGTCGAGAAAGACAGCTCGGTGCGTCCATTGGTCTGCACTTACTGTCATGGCGTTTGCTTGCATCGACTCACAGCGCATGCGGCTCTCGCCTCCAGTACAAGCACGCGTCTGCGATGCTCTCGTGCGGCGGCATTCGGCACCAGTTCTCGCAGCGCACAAACATCGAGATGAGTCAGTACGGCACCGAGTTCTTACGCTCACTGTCAGAGAACCTGCGCGTCGGCGACGACGTCCCGGACGTGCAGTTTGTCGAAGGCGGCTACCTCTTCCTCGCAAGCGACAAGAACCTCGAAGTGCTCCATACAAACTACGAGACGCAGCGGTGCGTCGTTGTATGCGACTGCTGGCTCAGTCATCGATGCACAGACACTCACAGCTCGATTCTATATGTTTGTACGTGTATATCTATATGTTCGCTAGGGCTGCTGGATCGCACGTCGAGCTCCTGACGCCATTGCAGCTCGAGCAGCGCTTCCCGTGGATCGACACGACTGGCATCCACGCTGCGACGCTCGGCGTCAAGCACGAAGGCTGGTTCGATCCGTGGTCGTTCCTCATTGCGATGAAAAAGAAGTGCGCTGCGCTCGGCGTCACGGTGCTCGATGGCGACGTCACGGCGTTCGATCGCAATGCAACGAACGCAATTGAGCGCGTGCACATCACGCAGTCGAGTGCTGCGGGGTCGCAGCCGCAGATCGTCACGGCGTCCAAGGTCGTGAATGCAGCGGGTCCGTGGGCGAGCAAGTTGCTCGAAGCCTGCGATGTGTTTGACTACCCGGTCAAGCCACGGTACGTCTGCTGTAGAGAAAGACCGACTGTGTTTGTACACGTGCTGGTCCACTGACGCATTGTATGTGCTCGTGCCTAATATAGGAAACGCAGTATGTTTGTGTACCACTGTCCGCACGAAGCGACGTGGAAAGGCGATGCTGCGTCACCACTCGTTGTCGACCCAAACGGCGTCTACTTTCGCCGCGAAGGCTCGCGCGGCCAGTTTGTCTGCGGCGTGTCGCCAGCGGAAGAAGATGACGTCGACGGCGTCTCAACGGCTGAACTTGAATCGCCGGATTACGCAATGTTTGACGACGTCATCTGGCCAACGATCGCTGCGCGCGTGCCGCATTTTGAAGACATCAAGATGCTCAATGGCTGGGCTGGCTTTTACGACTACAATACGTTCGACCAGGTACGTACAGTCGTGGCTTTATAGCTATTTCTATACGTCTATGAGTGTGTATGTATGGACTCATCTGCTGGTGTGTATCCGAACTGCAGAATGCGATCATTGGTGTCCACCCAGATGTGCCGAACCTGTACCTCATGAACGGCTTTAGCGGCCACGGCTTGCAGCAGTCGCCTGCTGCTGGTCGTGCGATCGCTGAGCTCATTGTCCATGGCGCTTACACGACAATCGATGCGTCGTGCTTTGCCGTAGAGCGCATACGCGCGAAAGAGCCGTTTCTCGAGCAAGCGATCGTGTAGTGCGAGATAGACAGACGTACTCAGTGTTGCTTTGCTGTCCACTCGATCGTGCTTGTGCAAACCGTGCAGGACGTGTGCGATCTGCTCGGTGCAGGCTCGAGCTCGCGCTGGCGCTGGCGAAGAATGCGATTATCAACAGTAGCAAATGGGGCCACGTGTCTTAGCGTATGCGTATGTTACCCTAATAAAGGCGAGTCTAAATTAGTCACCTGCAAAAACTCAAATGCGCAACTCAATGGCGATGGATACACAGCGACGTCGTTGCTGGAGCCTGACGCGCATCGTTATGGAGCGACCACGCGTTGGCTTCAAGCGACGCATGCGTGTCGCGCACGTCGTCGAGGCGATGGCTCACAGCTGCAAGTACGCGCCGGTACCGCTGGAGCTGCGCGTGCCGCAGTGCTGCGAGCTCTTCTGCGCGCTGCTTGCTGCGCTTCAGCGCTTTCGCTTTCATTTGCACATGGGCGACCTGTTCACGCGCTGCTTGCGTTGTTTGTACTGCATTCTGTTCGTGCTGGTCGAGGAGTTCACTGAATTCCCGCTTAAGTACGATTAGTTCTTCTGTTGTTGCATCGAATTTGCGCCTGCAGTTCACTAAAACCGCTTTTGCAAGTTGCTGGTCGCGTGTCGCAGCTTTTTCGCGTTCCATTGCAAGTGCCCAGTTGCTCTCGCGTTGCTGCAACGTAAGCTCAAGCGCATGCAGTTGCGCGTCGCGCTTGCGTTGCGCAGCTTGCATTGCTGCAACATTTGCGTTACATTGCTGCTGCAGCGCAGCGTTGTCGGCTGTGAGCGTTGCGACTGCGGTCTCAAGCGCTTGAGTCTGTTGCTCCAACGTTGCCTTGCTATGCACAGCAGCAGCGAGGTCACGCTGAGCGGCTTCAAGCTCGAGCCGCTGCGCGTCGCACTTTGTCGCGTGCTCGTGGACGATCTGCTGCCACAGTGCGCGCACGCGCTTGGCGTCGGCTTCAGTCCGCGCAACGAGCTGGTCGCGGTCGTACGCGATTGTGCGTGCGTCTTCGCGTAGGATCTCGACTTCGGCGAGTGCGAGTTCTTTCTTCTCCATCTCTTTGCGCCACTTGAGTTCGACGTGCTTAACTTCGTCCGCGAGTGCCTGGCGCTGCTGCTGCGCTGTTGTGCGGCCAGCAATTGCAGCCTGATGTAGAGCACGCGCGTCGTCGCGTTCGCGCTCGAGGAGTGTGATGCGCTCACGTAGCTGCTGTGTTGCGTGCTGCTGCGTCTGCGTCACGTGCAGCAGCTCGAGCTCGCGCACTTGCAGTGCGTTCTCGAGCGCTGCGCGTGCCGCCTGTTCGGTCTGGAGTGCGCGCGTCGCGTCATCGAGCGCTTGCTGGAGCGTGTCACGCTCGTCCTGAAGGCGCTGCGTGAGCGCCTGTAGTCCTGTCAGCAGCGTCTGTGTGCTATTACTACTGGTGCGAATGCCATGGTCGCGACCGCTGTCAGTGCTCTCTGCGTCGTCGCTCATCACGGCCGACACGTCCATCGTTTGTCGAGTGTGCAATTGTGTGTGAGGGCGGCAAATAGGCAAAATGGATGGAACCAATTCGATAAAGTACGAATCCGCGTCATTTGAATGTTCAAATAGCAAAATGGCTACATTTGTGCCACTGTAGCCATTGCGCGGACCTGCTCGATTGACCTGCTCGCTACACCGAGTTCATGTCGACTACGATGCCAATACGACTGCCCGCACTTGTGTTACAGCGCTGCTTGCTCGATCTGGATCGCAACGAGCCGCATGTCGACTGTTGTGTGCGCCACACCAAAGTCGACGATGTGCGGCTTGAGCAGTGCAGCGCTCTTGCTCGGATCGACTGCTGACTGCGACTGCAGTGCCTGACGTGCGCGCGAGTGCTCGACGCAGTGCACTGTGAGTCCAATGAGCACGAACAGGAGCGCGACAAAGAAATAGTCCTGCGGCGTCTCAACGAAGAAGTAGTACGACGCAAATGCGAGGTACAAATTCGACGACAGGATCGAGAGGTTGTAGAGCGGCGACGTGCACGTCGACGGCAGGAGCGACACGAGCAGATAGAACGTGGACATCGCTGCAATGTATGCGACAAAGCAGATCGTTACATCGCTCGTCCAGATGATCGCCGTCACTTCCGTGCGCTCGAGCAGCAGCATCTGGACCATTGCGAGGCCCGAGCCAAATGCACCAACCATGCCGAGCGACTCGATCACGCGGTCCGTGTTCTGGACACGCAAGTACAGCTGGTTCGTGATGTTCGACGCGCCGTACATGAGCGCTGCCAGCGCTGCGAGCAGACAGCCGTACGTCTGCTCCGACATCTCGATGCCCTCGTCGCGCATGTACGAGCCAACGAAGAGCACAACGCCGCCAAACGTTGCGAGGCCGCACCCTCCAACGTGGCGCCACGAGTACTTGCGGTCGTATGCAACGAAGCTAAGGAGCGACACGAACGGGATCGTGAGGTTGAGCATGAGGCCGACCGAGACGTAGTCGGCGAACGCGAGCGAGCGCACTGCGAGGCAGTTTGCCTGCAGGTCAAAGAACGCGACGAGGAGGTAGAACCACCAACGCGGCTCCGCTTCGTCCTGCGGTTGTGCTGCATTCCAGTCGCTGCTTGCTGCGTTTGCCAAATCGCAGTTCATTGTTGGTGACATGCCGAGCGGCGTGAGCACTGGCGACCCGAGTGGTGTTGCTGGCGCTGGCGCTGGCGCACTCGCGCGCTCCTTGAGCTGCTTGACCTGTTGGCGCCACGAGTACGCGAGGCAGACGAGTGCGAGCGCGACGTAGAAGCAACAGTTGAGGAACGCTGGCGTGCTCACGTCGCGCAGTACGAGGAACTTGGCCATCACGAGGCTCGCCATGCTAAAGAGCGACACGAGCTGGCCGCACGCGAAGCTCTTAGCGTTCTTCATCGTCGTTGTCGACGCGGCCATGCTGACTGCTTGGGCGAACGGTTGCGTGGCGCTGCTGCAGCTGCTTCAGGGACAATCGCGAACTGCGACTTTGCAAACGAGGAGACAGCGCAGACGGCATGTGCTCACGCGCTTCGTTTGCGCCTTTTGCGATGTGCGTGCGTCGCACCGTCGCGTGGACCTATTTGAGCACCAAGGACTCGTAGCAGTAACCGCAGCAGCAACTAATAGCTCGTGTGCGACGGCGCAGGCGCGTAGATCGGACGATCTGTCGGCGATCCGCAGGTGCAAGTAGTATGCAGCATCGCATTCGAGACGCTCGATTCAGACATGCGGGATGTCGTTCAACTGTGGTGTCGAGACGCTAGCTTATGGTAATAGGTGGTGGCAACGCTGAGATCGTAAGACCGATTGCTATGGTAAAGAGCGAGGCAGCCGATGGCACTATGAAGACTCAAGTTGCGATGGTCCGGGCGTCAGATGGGCAGCCAAGGTCGCAAAGAGCGTGTATGTAAAGTGTTGAGCCTATCAAACATGTAGTGTAGGAGGTGTAGGATGTACTGGTAGTGTACGTAGTGAGTACTCGTGCTCTCGGTAGCTGCACGCGTGTCACACTCTTAGCGCTTCTGGTGGTTCACAAAGCGCAGTGCGAGTGCTGCAAGCAGTCGAAAGACGACGACGAGTGCGAACATGATCGCAACGTCGCGTCCGATCTCGTTGTGCTTGACGAGGAAGACGCTCTCGACGTACTGCTTGACCGTCGTGCCAGCAGCAATGCCAGGTGCGCGGGTCGTCAGGACTTGGCACCCGAGGTCGCTTGCATTGTCACTACAGTCGCCAAACGTCGTGGATGCGAGGATCGCGAGCGTGTAGCGCTGCGGTGTGATGTAGTAGAGCCACTTGTAACCTACTGGGACGTGCGCCCCTGGCGGGTTGAGACCCATAAACAGGATACAGACCGAGTTGAGGAGCACGCCGAGGATCGACGCGACCTCGACGCTCGGCAGCGCGTACGCAAGGAGCTGTCCAATGTACGTTTGCAGTAGCACGTGGAGCGACGTCGTGAGCCAGTAGACGATGAACCGACTAGCGCCCGAGAAGCCGACCATAGGAAAGAACACGGCCGTGAACAGCAAGGCGCTGCCGATCGCGTACGGCACTTCAACAACCGTTGCGCCGACAAAGTACCAGACCGCGTTGTACGTTTGCGCCGCGCGCTCGCGGTAGAACGACGCGCGCTCAACCGACGCGATCGGCAGCACGCCGTTGAACGCGACGAGGCCAATGAAGATCGTCGAGAGTCCAATCATGCTCACGCCGGCGTTCACGCCCTGGTACGACGTGTACGTCGTGTCACTGACAAACATGAGGCCAAAGAGCAATGCGAGGATCGCCACGACGACGAACCGCGTGAGCGTATACGACGGCGTGCGCCAGTACAGGTCGATAAAGCGCTGGACGACGAACCGCAGTTGCGTTGTGCTGGTCGCTGCGCGTTTCGAGTCGAACGCAAGCGCTGGGACTGCATGCGATGGCCGTGCGACGCCCTCTTTCGCGAGCTCGATGTCGAGCATGCGCTTGTGATCACTCGCCTCGAAATGCGCGACAAAGTCCGTCGTCAGGTCGTTCGCGCTCGCGTTGCCGACGCCGGCGCCGATGACTTCGAGCATCCACGTCGCGGGGTTGTACCCGTCGTCGAGCGGCGCGACGCCGTCGATGCGCTCAAAGTACTGAATGAGCGCACTCGCGCGCTTGCCGAGGTCGCCAAAGTACACGGTCTCGCCGCCGCGCTTGAGCAGCAGGAGACTGTCAAAGAGCAGAAAGACTTCGGTGCTTGGCTGGTGGATCGTGCAGACGACCGTGCGGCCCGTGTTGGCGACCTTGCGCACGCCGCCCATGATCGCTTTGGCCGCGCGCGCGTCGAGGCCGCTCGTAGGCTCGTCGAGGAAGAGCACGCTCGGCTGCGCGGCAAGTTCGACGCCGATCGTCACGCGCTTGAGTTGCTCGACCGAGCGGCCACGGATGAGCTCGTCGGCGATGCCGTGCAGGTCAAGGAGGTCGAGGCATTCGGTCACCGAGTCAAACTTCTTGCTGGCTGGCACGCTCGCGTCCTGGCGCAGGAACGCGCTGAACGTGAGTGCCTCGCGGATCGTCGCAGCCTCCGAGTGGATGTCCATCTGCTCGCAGTAGCCCGTGCAGCGGCGGATCGCGAGGTCGGTCGCGGCGTGGCCGTTCAGCAGGATCTCGCCGCGGATCTGTCCGCCCGTCTTGCGGCCAGCGATGACGTCCATGAGCGTTGTCTTGCCGGCCCCAGATGAGCCCATGAGCGCTGTGATCGACCCGGGGTGCGCAAATCCACTGATGCCCTTGAGCAGATCGATCGACTCTTTCGGGTTTGTCGGATCTGGCACCGAGTACCAGAGGTCCTTGAACGCTACGGTCACGGGCACGAAGTTCTTTTCACGCACGTCGTCGCTTACGTGGAGCGTCACGTCCGTGCTTGGCGACGACCGCTTTGGCGTCTGGGTGAGCGCGTACGACTCCGCGTCCGTGTCGTTGACGACGCTATCGTAGTTCGTACTAGTACCAACCGTCACGTTCACTGGTCCTTCGAAGCGACGGTACTCGAGCACGAGCCACGAGAGCGTCATGAAGACGATGTACGTGCCGACCATGAACGCGACGCCTGCCCAGACCCAGATCTTGTCGGCCGGCACGTCCATAAGCTTGAGCGAGTACTCGCCCATGGTTGAGCCAAACGAGTCGCAGTACGCGACGCCATCGTAGTCGCACGTGTCGAAGCGCGCGTCGCGGTATTGATTCACGGCGAGACCGCGGACGCACCACGCAAGTGGGTTGATCCAATAGATCCAGACAAAGTAGCTTGGGATGCGGCTCTTCGCGACGACAAAGCCCGAGAAGAAGATGAAGAAGAGGATTGAGATCATCGCGCTTGGCGTCGCGACGTTCAGGTCCGGTGCGACCGCAGCAACGAAGAAGAACCAGGCCGCGAACGCGAGGTTCGTGATGAACAGCACGAGCTCAAACACGAGGAAGCTGCTCACGGTTGGCACGAAGCCGCAAAGCCAGTACACGAGCGTCCCGAAGAGCACGCTCTCAAGTAGCGCGAGCGGTAGTTGGCTCACGGAGCTCGCGAGCACGTACGACGCCGTGCGGTAAAAGTTGGCGCCGCGCTGCTTGTAGAACACGTCGCGCGCATTCATGAACGCCGGGATCTGCGACGCCTGGCCGAGCGACAGGAAGAGGACAGTCGCAAAGATGATGCCGAGCACAATGAGCGGGTCTTTCGGGTCGAACTGGTAGAACACGCTCGAGTAGAGCAGCCCCATGACGACAACGACGACGGCGCGGCCTTTGAGGAACGCCGTGTCGCGCATCGTGACCTTGCGCTGGCGCGCCATGAGCGTCGCGGTGCTCGCCCAGAAGCCCTGGTGAAACAATGGTAGCGCATCGACGTGAAACTCCTTGTCGCGTACCAGCGCGTCGTCGAGCGGACCGTGGAGGTCTTCGAGCATCGCTGCGTGCACTGCCGAACGCGCAAACGTGTCGGCAAAGGCACTTGGTGTGCGCGGTACCGCCTTGTTTGTTGGCACAGCTACTTCGTACTGGCGCTGCTCGTCCGAGCCGAGGTCGAGCAAGAAGTCGGCGACGTCGCGGTGCGACGGACACACGAAGCCGAGGTCGCGAAAGTAGCCGACGACGTCGTCGCGCGGTCCGTGGTACATCACGTGGCCGTCGTTCAGGACGAGCACGTCGTCAAAGAGCGCCAAGACTTCGGGCGCCGGCTGCAGCAGCGCGATCACGACCGTCTTGCGCAGCGTCTTGGCGATCGCGCGCTGCGTGCTGATGATGTCGAACGTCGCGGCGCTGTCGAGACCCGTGCTGATCTCGTCCATGAACGTCACAAACTTGTCACCAAACTGCATCTCACCTGTCGTGACGCGTTTGCGCTCGCCGCCCGAGACGCCGCGCAGCATCGCGTCGCCGATGACCGTGTGCTGGCACGCCTCGAGCCCGAGCTGCTGGATCACGACATCGGGGTAGTGCTTGTACAGCGCGCGTGCAGCGTCGAGCGCCACTTTGTTCTCCTCGGGCGAGCCGTACGCAAAGTGGCTCTCGGCGCGCGTCGAGAGCTCGCTGCCGCAGCACGCGTGCGCAAACTCGAGCGTCTCCTTGACCGTGAGCGTTGGGAAGTGCGTGTCGCGCTGCGTGACGTACGACACGAACTGCGGCAGGTGCGCGAGGATCTCGCGCTGATGCGCGCCGTTGTACGTCATGTCGCCACTCACGTGCACGTTCTTGCTCTGTGGGAAGCGGCCGCTGAGCACTTTCATGAGCGATGACTTGCCGGAACCGGGCTGTCCGAGCACGAGCGTGAGCGTGCCGGGCTTGAACACGGCGCTGACGTGGTGCAGGATTTGCTTCTTCATGACGTGCTTCTTGGCACTGGCACCAGTGAACATGTTCTTGATCACGTTCGCGATCGTCGGGAGCTCCGTCTTGACGCCGCCGCCTTGGTTGGCTGCGACTGCGATCTCGGCGTGGATCGACAGGTTCGTGACCCGCACTTCCATCTGCGGAAGCGACCTGCCGAGCGCAAGCTCGACCTTGGTCGAGTAATCGGCGTAGAGTGCGTTCGGCCCATGCGCCATCAGTGACTTGGCGTCGTGGTAGCCCAGCTCAGGCGTCGCAGACTCGTTCGCCATCGTATGTGGTAGCTACGAGGAGGAATGGGTCGGTAAGATAGGCAGATGTACGCGAGACAGCAGTGATGAACAGCTGTGACTTGGCGAGTCGAGACTGGCTGGTACCCACGGCAGCTTCAGCTTCAGCTTTTGCGTTCGCTAGTGGACGAGCGAGCAAAAGTTGGAATGAGGTGCACAGACTCCGGAGTGTTCGGAGGATCAATTGACTGAAGTGGTATGTACGAGCAGTTTGTTTCGTGATTGTGTCATCGGGTCTCGCGTCGTTTCGTCGGGTTCGTGATTGTTTGTGGTCAACATGATGACCATAGGCAACCTAAAAGTTGACAAAAGGGCGATGATTACGCCGGGAAGAAAGACATTATTACAGACTGATCAATTTTATTTCTGTGCGATAATGTCAGTGTTTTCGATTTCTGTGCGATACAATTTACATTTCTGTGCTATAATGTCAGTGACAAATACTGTAATGTTTTTTTGCTTTCTTTTACTATCACCTAATGTGTGTATGTCGGATACAAGTACATATTGAATGGACATGACATATACATCGAGACATATACAACTTTGCGGACGTCTTGCACATCCGCTCAGCTCTCTGATCGACATGGACTCGTTCGTATGACGAGCGTCGGCTCGAGGAACAGAGATTGCATATTGTCTACTGAAAGTCCCTGCGTGATGGCCTTGACAAATCCTTGATTACAATCATCTTGGCATACACATAGTCATCACGCTGGGTGTGTTGACCATAACGGCGTTAAAACGTCGTCTGTACTGGTACGTAAGTGACACAAGCATCAACATCCATCCAACGAAACGGGTCTGCGGGCACATGATTATGTACTCGCACTACATCGTGAAGCTCTCATCGCATGACGCCTACGCAGCAATCGTGATCATTGATTGGGGTATTACATTCACAAGTCAAACTCCCCAAGAAGCCACGCGTAGCACTCGATAGATACGATCGCTCGACCGACCATGTCGCTATAGACGCTAGTGCAAGTCGCTGCTGAGTGGTCCTGCGGTAACGAGAAGGAGAGGGAGCGCGGGATATATAACTTATATTTTAGAATTGCAAGTAGTGCTCTCGTCCGTCTGCTAAGAGACAATCGTGGTAGTGATATATGGATGTGCAGCGAGCGCCTGACGTCTGTCGTGTCGTACTGGCGACTTACTTGGGCTCGTCCTTGAAGTCGTCCATGTCGAGGTCCGTGTTTGGGATGTTGACGAGGATGAGGATCGACGCGTGGGCGTAGATGTGGCGCCACGCCTGCTCGATCTCGTCGCTCCAGTGCTCGCCCGACGTGCTCTTCATCGACTGAATGAGCGCTTCACCGAGCGGATCAAAGTCCTCGGGCTTGATGCCGATCTTCATGTGCACGAGCGCGAGCTCCATGACTTTCTGCACGAGGTCCTCACTCGACAGGAGCGACTTCATGCCACTACTAATGTGCACGAGCACGCGGCTCTGAATCTTGATCGACGCCTGGAAGAGCGGCTTCATCTGCGGCGTGTGCTCAAAGAGGTACTTGTAGAACGCTTCGTAGAGCTCACCGATCTTGGTGCCCGAGCCGATCGTGTGGTGTGCGTCCATGTGGATGTTCTCCTTGTACACTTTCTCCCAGTGCAAGAACGCTGTCACGCGGTCATGGTCGTTCGACGGCTCGTCGGTCACAAAGTGCGGCAAGTACCGCTTGATGATGCGCATGTACTGCTTCGAGAACTTCATGCTCGCGTCGGTGTTGGACGTCGAGTTGACGCAGCCCATGGTAGCGACTGAGGAAGTGGTAGTAGTGGCGATGCGGTGAGGTGGTCGGTGGAAGCGGTGGTTGGTGGTGGAGGGGCTTGTTCGGTGGCTTGCTGTGTGCTGAAGGCGGTGAGTTGAGATCTGACGTGACAGCGGAGCGTGTCTGCTTCACGCTCGATCGGCGGGCTGACTTTAGCGTGGTTGCCTCAAGCGCGACCACGCGAGGACGAGCGACGGCCATCACTGAATATACACCTCATTGCCCCTGCCTCGTCTTAGATAGTCTCTCAATCTGGTCGTCGGACAAGATCATCGAGGTCGTCGAGGTTGTCTATCCTTGACTCCGACAGTGTTATCGCGAATAGGACTCGAGGGCGGGAAATGCGACCTTGTCGCGGCGTGATCGCAGCTGGCAACAACAACAGAGTGTGCTCGACCAACCAAAGAAATGCGCATAGCATGTAGCGGCGACACTGAGCCAGACGCTCATTCGTACATCAACAACCGTTCGCTCGTCGCCAATGTACGCGCTCTGGGCATCGATGTCCATGTGGAAGCTGCAGATTAGACATCCGCAATGTATTGTAATCGTAGCGATAGTGATATTAGGCTCGACATTCAGTTTGTGTACATCGAGACCAAGCGACTGCCTGCGCACTACAAGTCGCTAAGAAGCACAGCTCCAGCTCGCGAGCTACGAAAAATCCTCAACACCGTTCTCGTTGATCGGTGCGCGCTGCACGGACGTGCGCTTTAGATTGCTGGTCGAGTTGTCGTGCGTTTGTTTGGTGCGACTGTCGAGCTTGAGCTTTTGGTGCACGATGAGCAGGATGCTGCAGTGCGCAAACAGCCGGCGCCACGCGTACTCGACCGTCGGCGTCCACGCGTCGCCCGAGCACTCCTTCATTGCATACATGAGCGCGTTTCCGAGCGGATTGAAGTACTGGATCTCGACACCAAAGCGCAGGTGCGTCTGCGTGAGCGCTTCCATGCGGTCTGGGAAGTTCGATGCTGTGAGGATCGTGCGCATCCCAGCGCTGATGTGTACGAGCACTCGACTGCGCACATGCAGCGACGAGCGAAACACGGGCTTGAGCTCCGGAGAGTTGCGCTCGAGGTACTGATAGAACGTGTCGTACAGGATCATGATTGGCGTCGGGGCGACCGACTCGTAGCTGCTGCGACGCGAACCCGAGTGTGCCGACCGCACCGTGTTCTCTTTGAACGTCGCGTTCCAAAACTCGCCACACGTGTGTCGATGCTCCTCGCTCGACGTCTCGTAGTACTTGAAGTCGGACAGGTACTCGTCGATCAATCGCATGTGGTCTTTGGGAAGACGCCGCGCTCGGTGCTCGCTAACACTGATGCCTGCAAAGATGGCGTTCGGCGAGCTCATGCATTGCCCCATCGTAGCAGATCGTAAAGCAAGTCGTGGCAATGGACAGACTGTCGCTGTGGCTGTACGTGCGATGCAGTGCAGTAGGAGCAGCGTTAGACGAGCTCACGTATCGAATGAGTAGGCGAGTGCCGTTGGATATCGCGACGCGTTATCACGTACCTCAAATCCGT
>JAADWX010000668.1:0-16483 GCA_023336405.1 Globisporangium echinulatum | reverse complement strand
GGGTCGCAGAACTCGGTCGCGGGCACTGGCACGACAGGAAAGCCTGCGAGCACAGGCGCGAGGATGTCGAGTGCGAGCACGAGCGGCGCGTTCTGCAGCACGTTGTACGTCGCAGCACCGATCTCAATCCGCGCTGTGCGCATGAGCACGTCGCCGATCGCGAGGCTCTTGCCCTCGATTTCGTGATCAGTAGCGTCAAAGAACCGCACGGTTGTCTTGGCTGGTGTGTTGTGCGGGTGCTTGGCTGACGACTCCGTCGATGCACTGGCGCCAACTGACTGCGTCCTGCTGCTACTGCTACTCGCCTTCTTCTTCTTCTTGGCCTTGCTGCTGCTGCTATGCGTCTTCTTTTGGCTCTTGCTGCTGTTGTTAGCGCCAGTGCTGTTGTTGTGCGTCGCAGGCGATGCGAGGAGCTGCAAGCGGTGACGCAGCTTGCCCCAGTTCTCGGACGCTGCGCGGTAGAACGTCTTGCGATCGTCGTGGATGCGCAGCTGCAGCCGCAAGTGGTCGTCGCCGTCGCTGTACCGCACGTGCGCGACGTGGTGCTGGTCGAGCGCGTCCGAGGCGTTGTGCTCGAGCTCCTGGCGCTGCGCATGGCGGACGCTGTCGAGCTCGTGGAACGACGTAATGTCGCTGTCGTTGTCGTCATCGTCGTGCGGCTTGTCGTGCGCATGCGCTGCGGTCGCGGTCGCGGTCGCGGTCGCGGTCGCTGCCATGATTGTCGTCTTTGTGTGGTGCTGGTGAGGAGTCGTCGTCTGTTTGGATCGGATTGCACACATTCGTACTTAAGCGAACGAAATGTCGTTTGATACGCATCGCAGCTTGATCGATTTGGATGCAACGATCTTGGAGCGACGCGATGGCTGCGCTGCATCATGGCGCGAATCGCCTCGATGGCAGCACGCGCGCCACGCAGTTCTTGACGTCTGCTGCAATCGTGCGTGTCTGTGTGTGATTGCATGTCCTGCGCGTATACCTGGCTTGCGGTTGACAAAGCTCGCGCACTGCTGGCTTGCACGCACGCACAGACAGAGGCGACAGGCGCGAGCGAGCATGGCCAGCTCGAGGAGATCGAGCTCATCTTTGGCACGTTCGAAGAGATCGAGCCGCTTGCGCTGCGACAGTGCTGGAACCTCCAGCGGCTCACCTGTACGTGCACTGCGCTAGTGTGTATCTTGTACAGCTGCACATGACAGTTCACTGACAGCTCTGTACGCGCCATGCGCAGTGATCAACTGCCGACTCGCGCGCATCGCTGGTCTCGACTGCGTCGGCGCAACGCTGTTGTACCTGAGCCTGAGCGACCAGCAGATCGCGCGCATCGACGGGCTCACAGCGCTCGTGAACCTGCGCATCCTCTGTCTGCAGCAGAATCGGATCGAGCGCATCGAGGGCCTCGACAAGTGCGTCGTCTCTCTGTGTCTCTGAGTGCTGATGGCTCGATGCAAATGAACTGCCATAGTCAAGTGGCAGTGCTGACTCGCAATCCGAATCGGCAGCTGTCGTCGCCTCCAGAAGCTCTGGCTGTACGGCAACCGCATCGAGCGGCTCGAGAACCTCGCCGCGTGCTCGGACCTGCGCGAGCTCTGGCTGCAGGTGCGTATTGTGCGAGTGTATAGCTGCGCGAGTATCGCGTCGCATCAAACTCATGTAGCGATATGTGTGATGGCACTAGGACAACGCACTCGAGTCACTCGACAGTGACGGCACTGGCGTGTCGACGCTCGCGAACCTCACGTCGCTCCACGTTGCCAACAACCGGATCCGCAGCATCGACGAGCTGCAGGCACGTCCATGCGCATGTTCATACGACATCCAGTCCGTCACTCACTCACTCACTCACTCGCCTGTTACTGGTGACGCAGCACTTGCGGACGCTCGTGAGTCTTCGTGACCTGTCGTTCGCCGACGAACACTTTGGGTCAAACCCGATCGCTGCGCATCCCGCCTACCGTTCGCTCGCAGTCACGACGCTCGAGCAGGTACGTACGTGCTACTGTCTGCTGTCTGCAGCGCCTCGACGCTCGTAAGTCAAACGGACTGACTGACTGATGGACCGGCGGATCACAGCTGCAGCGACTCGACGGCGTCGCGATCGATCGGTCCGAGCGCGACGGCGCGACCGACCAGTTCCTCGCTCAGGTCAGTCCGTCGCACCCTATAGTGAATCCCATACAAACACATGCACACACAGAGTGCTGCCTGTGTACGTGCAGGCGCTCGCGTTCAACGACACGCTCACGGACCTCACAAACGCGTACGAGGTCGAGCTGCGCAGCATTGCTGGACGACGCGAGCGCGGCCGCTCGAACGCGCAGATGCTCCAGCGCGAGCTCGTCGAAGCGCTCAACGAGCTCGAGCGCTGCGTCCACGACGGGCAGCAGCAGATCCGGAGCGAGCGAGCTCGCCAGCAGCGCGTGCGCGACGACAACACGCAGCAGCTGACAGCAAACGTCGCGGAGCTTCAGCAGCGCTTCCACACACAAATCAACCGTCAGGCAGCACAAGAAGAGCGCGCGCTCCAGCGCGAAGAGCTCGAACTCGAAGCGCTCGAGCAAGCGGCCGTTGCCGAGTATCAACTCACACGCAGTCTTGCAATGCTCGAGGCCGCAGCACAAGGACACGTCGCACTGCAGCAGCTACCGGAGCACTCGCCAGACGCCCGGTACATCGCGAGCCACTTTGGTTCGTCAACGTCTGTGAACAGGTCAGATGATAGCGAAGACGTGCAGCTACTGCAGGTCTATCGGGTCTTCAACTGCGACCTGACTGCGCGCTTTGACGCAGCGACTGCCGACTTCAGTATCAGTGCTGATACTGGTATTGAGCTCTACTTGTACGTCGTTGCGAGCGAGTGCGAGCTCCTACAGTGGCTCCAGTACGGACTCGGTAGTACCAGTTCCAGCAGCGATACTAGCACCGACGACGACCGATTCGCGCCGTGGCTGTTCCTCTTCTCGGACCCGCTTCAGGCACTTGCGTTCTACTGCGGTACACCAGGTTCAGCGCTGCTACCAGAAGAGCTGCTCGTTCGCGACACTGTGGTATCAACGACTGAACCGACCGAGGCAGTACCGCGCATCGCGTCATTCCAGCTACTGTTCTGCCGCGTGCACATGGCGCAGACGGTCGAGCTGTTTGACGCTGCGTTGCGTCGTGACTTGACGTCGCTCGATGCGCTGCTTGATGTAGCGACACCGCAGAACGCAGTTCTGCCGCCGCCACCGAATGCGTTCGTCCAGATTGAGCTTGGCGACAGTACCAGCAGACGGAACAGCAGCAGCAGTCACGTGTACGTCGCTCGTCGCGCGCACGTCGATGACATCGTGCTGCCGTTGTTCCTCATGCTGTGCTCAAAGCACCTGCCAGTTGTCGACAGTGTTGATGACATTGGTAGTAATCACGCTGACACTACAGTCGATACTGAAATTGAAGCCGCTGATACTAAAATCGCTGATGCCAAAATCAACGACGATGCAGCGCACTGTAGCGCGTCGAGCATCCTCGTTGCGTTCGAGCGTGCGCTCGACAGCGAAGTTGCTGCGTTCCACGCGCGGCTCGTAGCGGAAGTCGACTCCGCGCACGAACGCTTTCGGTCGCAGCTGCTCGACGAAACGAAGCAGCTCGACGAGCGGCTGCGGCAGCAGCGCACGCAGATCGAGCACGAGAAGAAGGTCCAGGAGCAGCTCGTGCGCGCGATCTACGCAGATCCGAGAGGTGGCGCCGCGCGTCGCGGTTGACGCGAGTAGAGCTCGTAGGTTGCTGAAAGCGCGAGACGTGGCAGTGAACTTGATCTTACTCGTTCTGCTGTTGAGTTAGAGTTTGAGTTACAGAAGCCTAATGTCTGTTTGTTGACGACCCTCTCGCTGCATGTACTGGTAAGCCGTACGATCAGTAGCGGAGACTCATCAGCTGCAATGTCTGGATGCAGAGATGAGAGGTCGATTCATCACCACTGGACTCGCAAGTGCGCGTGAGCACGCGGGCAATGTCGATGACAACAAAATCGAGAGTCGAGTTGTTGGTTGCAACTGGTACGAAGTGCTGCTGGTACAAAAATCCTGAGTTTTAGACCTCTCTTTTGTCACCATCGCAATATCTTTCTGCGCGCGAACGAGCGCCACAAACACTCAAAAGCTGCATAGCATCGTTACTGCAGCTGCTCACGACGACCCGCCACGACTTACGCAGCGCACACTTGCTCGACGCACACTCGACTACGCGTGCTTACTCAACGCCACGTGCCGACTTATCTGCACTGCACGCATCCGTTGGTCGCGTCTCCTTCCCCGCCACTTCCAGCTGCACTAGCACCAGAGACACTCGCAATGGCGCGCGAGCAGCTCAACGGCCGCGACCCAACGCGTTACAATGGCGCCGCGCTCGAGAGTCCTGCGTCTGTGAGCGAGCGCTCGCCGTTGCTGCTTGCGCTGCGCGAGGGCTCGTCGTCGTTCGAGGGCTCGTACATGTCGATACCGCCGCCATCGTCGTCGAGCATCGCAAGTCGTTTGTCGGAAGCCGGGCAGTTCCAGCCAATCGTTTACGCCGAGAAAGCGCTTGCAGCGCTGCTCACTGGCGTCTTGCTGTATGCGATCTGCTGCATTGCCGGCCTCCTGCTCGTGTCGCTCAACGCAGAAGACGTCTTTGGCGCGCGCGTGAACTGGTGGCTCATCTTCGCGCCGTTCTGGGCCGCGAACGTATGCATTGCAATCGCGCACGTCCAGTCGATCCAACACGCCAAGACGCTGCGGCGCTGGGCCGACGTTGATGCGATGTCGAACGAGCCGCTCCTGCCGCTCCTGCGCCGCATTGTGCTGCTGTATGCGATCAGCGTGCCGCTGAGCGTGCTGCTGCTCTGGAGCGAGCTCGCGTTCTGCGCGCGGCTCGAACATGCTGGCACGAGCCTCTACATCTGCTACGCGCCACTGCTCGTGATCCAAGTCGCATTTGTCGTGCGGTACCTGCTCTGCCGCTCCGACAGTACGCTGCCGGTACGTCGCTTTCTGATGTTCTATACGCTGCTCGGTCTTGTTATATACGTTTATATTATATACGTTTGTATTGGTATATGGTTGTATTGCAATGTAGCAATAAGTATGCTTGTACTTTATATGTTTGTTTGCATTTGCTGGACCTGCAATAGTCAAATCGTATATGCTGGACTGAACGTATACACACGCAAATACTCACATACAATGCATCGATTGCTAGGGCGTGTGCTGGGTCCTCGTGTTTGTCTTTACGCTACTACTGGCGTACCAGACCAACACGCAGCAGCGACCGGACCGCATGCGACCTGGTACCAAATACCCGCTGTCGTGGTGGACGGTTGTTACACCGCTTTTGACGTTCGAAGCGCTCATGGCCGGGAGTCTCCTGCTCGTACTGTACTACGAATTCACTGGCGTCTACCGGCTCTCGCGCGCGCAGCTCGCAGCGAGCGTGCTCTACTCGCTCGCACTCGTCACGGGCGTCACAGGCGAGCTCATGCTGCTCCAGCACCTCGACTACCACTGGGGCACGTTTGCGTTTCCGTCCGGACTTGTATTTGTCGGCCTTGTCTGTGCAAGTGTCGGAATATACGTTGTCGGGCGGCAGCACGTCGACGAGTTGATGGCGTCGCGCGGCGGTGCCGTGCCCGTGCCGCTCACGCGCACGACCGACGGCTGGGTCACGAGCCGCGCAGCAGTCGACCAGTGGGTCCTCTTTGGCGACGTGCAACTGACGCCCGAGGCGCTCGTTGCGCGGACCGACCGGTCGGTTCTTTCCGGTCGCCGCAACAGCGCAGCTGAGCTGACCGAGCACGCGGGGGCGCGAATTATACGTCGTGTCAAGCAGCTCGTTTGTGGCTCGAAACAACGCGACGTATTGACGCCGAGCGACCCGGAGCGCCGGATCCAGAACTTGTTGCAACGCAAGACGTCGGGGAGCTACAGCGACATTACAGTCGAGGTCATCCACACGCCCAAGAGCTGAGCGGACGCGTGTCGAACTGAAGTCGAGCGATGATACCGGACGCAATGCCTTTCACTGACAGTTCTCAATACAAACGCAAGTCATTTGATCCGTTAACAAGGTGTCGCATATTACACTTGAATGAAGTATGCTCCTGGCAATGTTATGTTGTCGGATCGACGTATTTTTGGTGAAACGTCGTATAACTAGCCTCGGCTAGTTGTATCGCTAGTATCACCATTGAATCACGGTCAGCAGCAGCAGGATGAAGAGACGGCTTGCGCCTCGTCTCGACAACGTAAGTGGCGACGCTACTGCGACAGCAGACAAGCGTGGGTGCCAGATCCATCCGCTTGGCGGCGACCCAGCACTCCAGACGCTCACGCCGCGGTCGCTCGCAAAGAGCGTCGCAGAACTCGACGCATTGCGCTCGCGCGTGCTCGCACTCGAGCTCCAGTTGTCGCAGAACGAGGTCGACGCAGCGCTGCTCGCAGCGCAACACAAGTCGGTCGGGAAGAAGCTGCCGCCGATCGGTGCGCTATCTCCAGCAGGAGCTACAGCTGCAGCGGATGGTATCAATAGCTTCAGCGCTACTGCCACACTCGGCGATGAGGTGAGCAATGGCTCGGTCTTACTTCATAACGCTGCATCGATCAAAGCACTTGGAGCGACTGACTGCGCACTTGGTGCGCAGAGCGCTGGCGCTGCAGTCGTTACAGCGCCTGCCTCGGTAGTGGGTCGCCTCGCATCCGCGCCTGCACACGCGTCGCGACACACATTCGCACTCACGCTCGCAACATCGACGTCGCCACTGAAAGCGAGCAGTGAAGTACAGCCATCAGGTCCACTCGCATTCGACCAGCGATTGCACCAGTCGCAGTCAGTCGATGCGCTCGCGTCACCAGCGGGACGCAGCAGAAGTGTCGACCATGACGATGCAAACCATCCTGCTACACAGAGTCCAGTGCTGGGTAGTACGGTCCAGACGTCAAGCAAACGGCTCGCAGCCTCCCAGTCGGTCACTGATATGGCGACCGTCACGACGGCATCCCCACAACCAAAGCTGCTACGCGACGCGGCGCGGATCACGCTCGGCCACGACAGTGGCAGCAACAACGCAGTCGTCGCGGTCTCGCAGCGCAATCGACTCTACCAGATCCTCCAGCGCGTGAGCGCCATCGCGTCGATCAAAGAGGACGAGGTGTGTGATAGTGTACATACATACGGCGTTTCATACTGAAGCTGACTGCTGGTTTGTCAACACGTATTCCTATCAGCTCGTGATCCTCAAGAAGCTCGTCGACGCCGAAGTCGGCGACGTGATCGCGTGTCTCGTCGCGCTCGAGCACGAGGACGCGCCGAGCGTCGTGACCGCGACACTCACACACGTCCTTGCGACCGGATCACCATCCAAGCTTACGGCGACAGCACTGCCTCAGCAGCCAGCCATCTACGGCATCCAGTACCCGCTCCAAAAGATCGCACGCAACCTCGAGCAGTTACGTTTGACAACGAGCACAACGTCACCAACCAAGCCGCTCGAAGTCGTCGTGCTCGTGTCGAGCGGCGCGTACAATCCGATCCACATGCTTCACGTCCGCGCATTCTACGTCGCGCGGCAGTACGTCGAAGCGAACTGCGCGTTCCCAGTCGTCGGTGCGATCGTGTCGCCGTCGCACGACACGTTTGTGCGCGTCAAGAATCGACGGCAGCCGCGCGAGATGATCCCCAAGCGCCATCGCTTGGGGCTCATCGAGGCCGCAGTCGCAGCGTCGACGTGGATCGAAGTCGACAAGTGGGAGATTACCCGACGGCGCGTGCTCGACTACCTCAGCACGCTCACGCACGTGCGCGAGCTGTGCGACGCGCACTTCCGCGGCGTCAAGTTCCACGTCATGTACGTCTGCGGCGTCAACACGGTCGTCAAGCTGAGTCACGCAGCGTTGCGCGACGACGGCTTTGGGTGCATCACAGTCTGCAGACCGACGCAGACCGAGATGGTGAGTAAGCATCTGGGTCGCGCGCTCGCACGAGCGACGACGATCGTCGAAGACACGGGCGTCCTGCCGTGCGACCTCGAGCGCGCGACGAGCTTTCGTGTCCGCCAAGCGCTTGCAACTGGCTCGACAGCAGCTGAAGTCCTTGAGCTTATGGTCGGCAAGCCCGTGTTCCAGTACCTGTGCAAGCACGACATTGGGCGCAAGATCGCCGGCCGCGAGCCCTGGAGCGACGACGACAAGACGTGGCGTGACGTCGACCTGCCGTACGTCGAGTACGTCGAGAGCTAGTATGAGAGCCGGACGGATGAATGAATGGCACCGACCCAACACACACAGCCGAGTCGTATGAATAGATGGCGTGGACGATGCAGCTATGCACGTGTATGTACTAGTATGTATGTGGGCTAGCGTGTGACTCTTCTCGGCTCAAAAGTGCCTCAGCTCGCCTTGAGCTTGTTGGTTGGCTCTTCAGACTCGACGTTGAGCCCGCTGCACGCGCGGCGTAGCGTCTGCACGACGTTGTGAACCACGTAGACAACGAACGGAGCAGCAACGACATCAATCGCGTCGCGCGTCGTCGCTGTGTAGCCGCTGACGGACAGCCGCAACGAGCGATGTGCGACGTACAGCAGCACGGCAACCGAGACGACGACGTCGACTACGATCGACGCTCGCGCGAATAGCGTTTGTCGCCTTGCGCACAGCGAAGCATCGGATTCGTCAGCACAGCACGAGACGACTGGCGCTTCGGCGCTGCTCGAATCGGAGCTTGAGATCCGATGCTTGATCGCTAGGAGCGGCGAGTGCGATCCAGTCGATCGCGCTGGTTTCGGCGAGTGCACGGTGCGCACGACCTCGAGCGCCTTGACGTCGCCTGCAATCACGAGACTCGGACGGAGCTGCGCGAGCTTGCGCGCTGGTGCGACACCATCACTGTCCTCACTGCTGCGAGGCTGCGCGTAGCTCTCGACAAACGTTACTTGCGCGCCGTCGTGTGTCGTCATTGAATCGCAGCGATAGTGACGGCGGTACAGTACTGGCAGCGTACGAGCAGTCGCTTGGTGTGCGCAGCGCACAGACGAATCGGATCTACGTGGCACTGTCGCTGCCATCGCTGCATGCCTACTTATCTGTCGACGTCACTCACACATCGGTCCATTGGTCCTTTGCCGATCGTCTTCGCGTCTCGGGCGATCATTGATCGCTACTGCCTCGTGACGCTTCGCGCTCTTTTCAATTTTCGCCCGACAAGAAATATCGATTTTTGTGCCAGAGAATGCAGCTGCTAAAATGGCTTGCCATTCTCTCGTTCTCTGGCAAAGGGGAGCATCAGCCCCAGCATCAGTGCACGAAGCACGAAGCATTGGCTCTAGGTCTAAACGAGTAGCTCCAACGGACAAGCTCAATCGACCGAGACGACTCGGTAGATGAACGAACAAACAGCATTCGCTGCATTCAACGACACCCACACAACAGATATACCATGTCTGCACACTAGCCGAGTCGATAGCGCGAGGTACTTGCTCGCGCACAATGCGAACATGCGTGCTTTACATGAAGCAATCGCAAAAGGACACGTTGCTGTGATTGAAGTGCTGCTGCTGCGTTACGGCGCACACGTTGACGAGCGAGACTGCAATGGCCGAACGCCGCTGTGCTGGTCCACGATCTACCGAAAAGTCGACTGCGCGCGTGCCTTGCTTGCAGGCGGCGCTTCCGTGACTCGAGACGACGTCAAGATGGCAAAGAACAACGGAAACTCAGATCTCGTGCAGCTCTTCAAGCCCCACGCTCTGTTGCGCATGGGTAGTCTCTTCAGGTAGCAACCGCTTCGTATGAAGATGAATGGAGCTAACGATCGACCAGAAAATGTCTTGTCATCTACTAGTATCGCTTCAGCTTCTCACGCTCGCCCATGACGCAACACCAACGTCGTTGATATTGAGTGCACGACCTCTTCTCGCGTGAGATACCGCAGAGATGTGTACGACTCGGCGTTCAAGTGCTACTGCGAGACGCTCGACAGCGCGAAATGGAGGAGACCAAGTAATGTCGCGTCGTGGTCGGCACGCTGTCGCCGACGCCGCCAAGAGTGCTAATTCAGCGTCGTGACAATCGTGGGTGCACGTACCGTCACAGAGGGTGCGATCGCTAACCTCGAACAGCTCGAGATAGTTTGGTCGGTGTGCTCGTGAATACAGTCGCGTGCGGTAGCTGGATCCCATTCGATCTTTGTCCACTGCGGGATCTGGCGGATGCGCCTTGCAACTGACGACGATCGATTCGAATCTCTTCGTGGCACTAATAAGGGTGGCGTCCGGTGTCGTGGCAGGCGCGCATGCACGTGCCACTCTTTCGCGCAAGTTCAAGTCGAGTGCATGCTGCTCACTCGCTTGATCACTCTGAGATTGCGTCACTCACCAGCGAGCGAACGAAAGGCTCGCAATGGCGCGACGCACGCTTTGCGCCACGTGCGCAAGTGACGAGTCCGAACATTCTCGTGGCGCTGTGCTCAAGCCTACGTGTGTGGCGTGCGCAATCTAGTGGGAGTCAGTCGCGTGTGCGTGGTGTAAACGCAGCGCCAATCGCGAGCCCAAAATGGGACGAGTCACTTGAACTTGCCTGCAACGTGAGACAGACCAAGAGGTGGACTCCCCAAGTTCAAGTTGACATACTTTTGCATTTGTGGGTGCTGTCAAGAATACAAGTGACGTTTACAGTACACTATGTCAGTCTATACGCTGACGCGCACGCAAACAATCTAAATACTTCATCACTCGTATTTATCCAATTACTACCCTGTTTGCCTTGAATCCCATCGAAATGTGGTGTCCACGTTGTGTCAGTAGTGGACGAACAAGCGGTTTAATTACGCACGAATCCAGTCGGAGCACAAGCGAGAACGTGGTGATGGATTTGCAGCACGCTCGCTCGCCTCGCTCTACGCTCACATGGTTCGTCGCATGCGCGCTCGAGCACGCATGGGTCTTGGCTCTCGACGCATGCATATCTGTCCACCCGCGTGCGCACCAACCAGCCTCTGATTGACTGCCCACTCTCGCGCACACCCTCACTGCTGCTACCCATCCGATGTTCGCGCATCTTGCGCATTCATTCGAGTGGACACGAACGACTGGCTCTGCCGCCACGCGGCAACTTGAATCTCGGCACTTGAAGCGCAGGCTTCAAGTACTGATTCGACGTTGGTGTCACTCGAGTCGGTGCGAGCTGCCGCGATCGCGCTTTCGGACAGAGCCCTTGCTCTGTTCGATGCTGGTCGAGCACAGGAGAGACCAAGGTAAACCGAACAAACGCTGTGCTCACCATGCCGCGCACACACGCGTGCTCTCGCCTCACTCACTCCTGAATTCGCCGAGCCTCGCGCAGTCGCCTCTCCAGCTCATTCGCCAACTCCATCAGTGTCTCGCTCTCACTCTCACCAGCAACAGCAACCATGAGCGCGCTTGTGACCGTCGCGACGTGCAACCTGAACCAGTGGGCGCTCGACTTTGATGGCAACCTCGAGCGCATCATGACGTCGATCCGCGTAGCCAAGGCCCGTGGCGCGACGTACCGCCTCGGCCCTGAGCTCGAGGTCTGCGGCTACGGCTGCGAGGACCACTTCCTCGAACAGGATACGTTCTACCACTGCTGGGAGTCGCTCGAGACGATCCTCAAGTCGGACGTCACGAACGGCATCCTGTGCGACATTGGCATGCCCGTGATGCACGATGGTGTGCGGTACAACTGCCGCGTGTACTGCCTGAACCAGACGATCCTGTTCATTCGCCCCAAGCTCTTCCTCGCCGACGACGGCAACTGCCATGAGAAGCGCTGGTTCACGACGTGGAAGCCGACGAAGGACCGCATCCTGCACGAACACGTGCTGCCGCCGTCGATCCAGAAGCTCACGGGTCTCGTGCACGTGCCGTTCGGCGTCGGCGCGCTCAATACGCTCGACACGTCGTGCTCGGCCGAGACATGCGAAGAGCTCTTTACGCCCGACGGGCCGCACATCAACCTCTGTCTCGCGGGCGTCGAGATCATCGGGAACGGCTCGGGGTCGCACCACCAATTGCGCAAGCTCCATCAGCGCATCGACCTCATCCGCGGCGCGACATCCAAAAGCGGCGGCGTGTACCTGTACGCGAACCAGCAGGGCTGCGACGGCGGGCGGCTCTACTACGACGGCTGCGCAGTCATTGTCGTAAACGGCGAGGTCGTCGCACAAGGTTCGCAGTTCTCGGTCAGTGACGTCGAAGTCGTGACTGCGACCGTCGACCTTGACGACGTGCGGTCGTTCCGTGGCGCGATCAGCAGCCGGAGCGAGCAAGCGAGTGCGCTCGACACGGTCATCCCCAAGATCCCGGTCGCGTTCAGTCTCTGCCACGACGACGACGCGTTTGTGCGGCCAACACCGCCGATCGACGTGCGGTACCACGCGCCCGAGGAGGAGATCGCGCTCGGGCCGGCGTGCTGGCTCTGGGACTATCTGCGACGGAGCGGCGGCAGCGGCTTCTTTCTCTCGCTCTCGGGCGGCGTTGACTCGTCGTCGGTCGCCTGTATCGTTCGGGTCATGTGCCACCTCGTGACGGACGCAGCGAACAGCGGCGACAAGCGTGTGATCGCGGACGTCCAGCGCGTGCTTGGCGTCGCGGCCGACACGCCGTTCGAGCCGCTGACACCTTACGAGTTGACAAAGCACGTGCTCCACACGACGTGCATGGGCACGCGCAGTGTGTTGACGGCCGCGAAAGCGCAGACAGCGAACGCGCTAGCAAACGAGATCGGGTCGTACCACCTCGAAATGCGCATGGACACGATGGTCGACGCCGTGCTCCACACGTTCACGCTCTTGACAGGTCGTACGCTTGTGGGACCGCCAACTGATGTTGAGGGTAGTAGTGACGCGACGCAGGCGTTTGCGTTGCACAACATCCAAGCGCGCCTCCGGATGGTCATGAGCTACCTCCTCGCGCAGCTGCTGCCGTGGGTGCGGGGTCGGAGGTCCCCTGGCTTTCTGCTGGTCCTCAGCGCTGCGAACGTCGACGAAGGCCTGTTGGGCGCGATGACCAAGTACGACTGCAGCAGCGGCGACCTCAATCCGATCGGCGCCGTGTGCAAGCGCGACCTCAAGAAGTTTATGAAGTGGGCCGCTGCGACCTACACGCTGCCGTCGCTGCTCGCAGTCGTTGGCGCGCACTCGAGTGCTGAAGAGGAACTGCAGCAGAGTGACGGTCCTTTCACCTCCGAAGAGCTCGGCTGGTTTGGCCGCCTCCGCAAGATCGAGCGCTGCGGGCCGCTCTGGATGTTTCGGAAGCTGTCGCATTACTGGAGCCATCTCGCGCCGCACGTTGTCGCCGACAAGGTCAAGCGCTTCTACGGCACGTACGCGCTGCATCGTCACAAGATGACGACGCTCACGCCGTCGTACCACGCTGAGAACTACTCGCCCGATGACAACCGGTTTGACTTGCGCCCGTTTATGTACAACACAAAATGGACGCGACAGTTTTGCGCGATTGACTCGTTGAGTGCGCGGCTCGAGATGCATCTGAGCAAGCAGCAGCAGCAGCAGGGCGACAGTGGTGTAGGAGCGAGGTGGTAGTGTAGTGTAGTAGTGAGTGAATGTGTTGCAGTGAGTGATGATCAAATCGACAGTGTTTCTAGAGGTTGATCGTATTGGACGATTGGCATCGCCTGTGTCGAGTTGCCTGGCGCGGATGACGTGACGTCCATGCATATCCATCTCAACTGTATGTCGCTCGACACTTTTCAACACAATGTCGTCACAGTGCGAGTCGAGTCGTTCATTGGATACGTGGATGCACTGTCGCTACTACTCACTACTATATACAGGCGACACTACTACTACTACGCAAAGTCGCTACACTACGTCTGCTGCGCGTACGAGAAGAGATCCGACGTGAACGGGTGCTGCTGCTTCGCCAGTGACGACGCAGCGCTGCGGTCCACTTCCATCCCTCTGCCTGCGAGCGCGGACGCCGGGAAGTATGCGTTGTTGTCCTCGTAGTGCGGCAGTGACGACAGTGATGGCAGCGCAGGTGCTGGCGCTGGCGCCATCTGCAGCTGCCACGGACAGCTGCGGTTGCTGCTGTCGTGAACAAGTGACGGGAGTCGCGGTCGGGGCAACGGCGGCGGCAGTGGCTCGACGTGTGCTACAGGCGCTGGTGGCTCGCGGTCTGCTGAGTCGAGGATGTCTGCGAGTTTCGAGTGGAGCTGCGACTGCGTCTGCGGACACACGCCGCCACTTGTTCGCGTCGCGTACTTGAGCACGACCGGGTCGAGCGCACGATGCGACCGCGTAGTAGTCAGCGCTGTTGACGCCGTCGATGTCGATGGCGTCGGTTGCTGCAGGTGGACGGACGATTCAGCAGTTGCCTGCGGGTACACGTCCAAATCACCAATGAGGCTCTCTTCGCTGATCGTCGCGCCTTCAAAGAGAAGACAGAGGTCCTCGGGGTCGTGCAGCAGACGCGCAAACGCCGTGAGGAAGTCGAGGCGAAAGTCATAGCCGATCACGCGGTGCGTCTTCGTGTCAAAGACAAAGTCAAAGTCAACGACGCCGTTGAACGTCTGGCCCAGTAGCTTCTCGAGCACGCGCCTGTGGCGCTGCCGCAAGTGCGGGAACATGAGCGCCATCGTCTCGATCGTGAACTTGGACGAGTACGTCGCTTTCGACGACACCATCGCGACCGGTCGGACTGCGCCGCTCGGCGTCACGTAGTCCATCTCAGGTAGCACTGTCGAGCTCATGTGCTGGAGCTCGAGATTCGAGAACGCGCGCGAGTAGCGCGTCCACTGGTCGCGAAGCGTGTCGAGACCGGCGAACCGCCCGATCGACACGCGCTCGTCCATGACGCGCGAGAGGAACTCCATCGTGTCGACAATGCGCTGGCCGCTGCGCCCGTCAGGTAGTACAACGACTGGCCGAAAGCCGCGCTGGAACACGCGGTGGTACTCGTTCACGACTTTGACGAACGACCCGTCGCGGTCGTCCATGCGGTTCAGCCGCGTCTGCATGAGCACGATCGACTTGGTCTGCTGCAGCTGCTGGATCTCTTGCTGCAGGTCGTTGATGTCGAGCTGGAGATTGTACAGCTGCGAGTTCTGCGAGTCGCGCGTGCGCCACTTGAGCTTCGGGCGGCGCTTGCCTGCGCCACCGCTGCTGCTCGCAGCCGCGACTGCAGTCGTGACGACAACTGTCTTTGGTTTTGGTTTGGGTTTGAGTGGCGCCATGACAATCAAATGCGTGCACTGTGATGTACAAGCGTGTGAGAACGTATGTATGAGCACGTAGGTCTGGAACAACAGCAGAAGTAGCTCGTCAAGCACGGACGCGTGCGCTACAAGTATCGATGCTCGTCTTTGACGCTGCGCTTCGGCGTTCGGTCGCGAGCGAATGCGTGAGACGGCGGAGCGAGTGAACAGCGGGGAACGAACGTGGTGTGGTGCTGTTCGATGAAATCGCATCAGTGCTGACACCCGCGTCGTTAAACCGAGGAGTTCGATTCCTGTGTAGCAGTTGCATACAAAGACCAAGTGACCCGGTGTTCGATTGAGTCAGACGGCAAGAAGGCCCCGTAAGTGCAGGGAAAACGAAAAATGTTAAAAATTGCATTTTGATGCAATGCCTCGAAATGAGAAGCAAACGAGATCGAATCTTGCACATTGGATAGTGTCGTATTAGTATGGACGGTGTTACAGTACACCATTCTCGACCACGAAAACAAGATAACAAGGAAAAACTATCGCGAACATTCCATGTATCAACCACGGCGTAATATTATATCGACCTAAATATTTCAAAAGACAAATTACATATGTTGCAGTGATATAGTGCGCGCCAAAATCTTACGGACACCATTGAAAAATACCAAAATTAATATTTCACTTGCAAAAACGCGTTGCGAGAGAGATTTTGTGTGAGCTGATAGAACCAACCGCGAGCGTTCTTGTGGTGAATTTTGAGCTCGATTTGACCAAGTGTAGCCACAGGACGACCACATGAAATTTCAGACCCTGTTATAGGATGCGACAAAAAGAAGCGGACAGTGGGGTTCCAAGCGCTTGTGGGATAACCAGCGCGTGTTGGGAGATGTTAGGTTGTGGTGTGACTAGAGCGGCCTCACAAGACACCTTGTAACCAATCGTAGCGCCCTTTCTCCGCACCACAGCGATGCAGTGAGCTGTCATTGAGCCAGCCAATTTGGCAAGGAGCTCGACCGGGATATCGTCCCAAGCAGTGAGGATAGCGGTCTTGAGCTCATCAACGTTTGTGTATTGGCGTCTGTGCTTGTACACGTGTCTCGCCATCATTCCCCACACGTTTTCGATGGGGTTGAGGTCCGGCGACAGAGCTGGCCAGTCCATCGTCGGAATCTCAAGCGCGGCCAAAAGCTTCGTCGTCGAGCGCGCTCTGCGAATGCTGGCGTTGTCGTGCTGGAAGATGAAGCGCCCTTCGTGCACGCCGTCGCTGAGCTCCATCAAGTGCGTGTCGAGCGTCT